>APFE030705925.1:13121-37482 GCA_000404065.3 Pinus taeda
TGAGCTGAGCACGATGGTACCATTCAATTCTCAGTGAAAAAAAAATTTGGCAGTCCCAAATTTCAAGAGCATCAGGTCGGTGCATGGTAGCAACTAGAGCTCAAGCTATGGCCAATGAGAGGATGGAGAAACCTGAACAAACCTTGCAATCCATCCAAACTTAGCTGGAAAATCTAACAATATTAGTCCCGAGCGCAATCCCGAAGGGCAAGGAGGAAGCCCATGAGGAGGCGTATATTGGAAATGGACACAGTGAGGGTGAGTCTAGCCATTCTCCTCACCTCTGGGGCACCCAAAAACAACAATCTCGTCCGAGGCCTCCCAAGTTGGATATGCATAAATTTGATGGTTCTCACCCGGCGGCATGGATAGCACAATGGAGCAATATTTCAATCTGAATAACATCCTAGATGATGAGACTCAGCTTATGGTGGGGAGCGTGTACTTGGACAATGAAAGGTGGCAATAGTGGGAATGGCATCAACGTTGCAATGCACCTTTTAGGACTTGGGACAAATTCAAAAAGGCTCTTACAGACCGCTTTGACCAGGAACCTTCTTTTTTGGGTCGTCTTACTAAGCTCCGACAGAATGGCACAGTGGATGAATATATTACAGCCTTTGAAGCCTTAGCCTTCTGCACTAGGGGTCTCTCAGATGTGTTCTACACGAAATGTTTTATCAGCGGTCTTAAAGAGGCCATAAAAGCCCACGTCCAAATGCACCACCCTCCCACATGGATTGAGTCTTGCAAGGTAGCACGTAACGTGGAACGTGCATTAGCAGCCCTGGCCACTCGGCCAAATTTCACTGCCAAGGGTCACCCCACACAGGCTCACAACATGACTCAAACACTTAAGGTTCAAAAGGTGTCACCTGTAGAAATGGCCAAAAGCAGAAAGCAGGGATTATGTTAATAGTGTGATGAAAAATACTCCCCAGGTCACAAATGCAAGGAGCCTAATTTTTTTCAAATTGATGCCACTGATTACAGCTCATCCGAGGAAGATCCACCACTTGAGGAACCTGAGGCGGTAGAAGAGGACAACCAAAAGGACAATGTCCCTAACGAACCAGTTATTTCACTACATGCTCTGGCAGGGATTTCTTCACCTCAAACTCTCAAAATAAGAGGTTTTATTAAACATCGCCCAGTAGTAGTCCTGATTGATAGTGGAAGTACACATAATTTCATCCATCAAAAAGTTGTGGAAGTAGTGCATTGTTTTGTACAAGCAGTTTCTAACTTCCAAGTCCAAATTGCGGATGGGGGCAAAATGAAATGTGAAGGCCGTTGTGAAAATGTCAAAATTCAAATGGGGGATTATCAGTTGAAGTCCCACATGTTTGGAATACACATGGGTGGGTGTGACATTATCCTCCGGGCTGAATGGCTTCGCACTCTTGGATTTCCAGGAGTTATATATGAGTTTTAAGCAGAACAACTCTACACATACCCTCCATGGACTCCAAGCGGGAGCCCCCTCTATCATCAGCTCGAATAGGATGGAAAAATTGTTAAAAAAGGGACATCATGGATTATAGTTCTATTTAATGCCATCCAGGTAATCGAAACCAAGTCTCCGCCGATTCATCCGAAGATGCAACATATTTTAAATAACCATTTGTCGGTCTTTGACAAGCCTCATGTGCTTCCACCCTCGAGAGGGGAACATGATCATAGCATCACCTTGGTTCCTGGGGCCCAAACCCCGAATGTGCACCCATACAGATATCCTCTCACTCAAAAGAATGAAATAGAAAAAATAATTAAGGAACTTTTGGAAGCAGGTGTCATACGTCCCAACATTAGTCCTTATTCATCACCGGTGGTCATGGTACTCAAGAAAGATGGGGAATGGCGGATGTGTCCAGATTTCAGGGCGCTCAATAAGTTGACAGTCAAAGATAAATTTCCCATCCCAGTGGTTGATGATTTGCTCGATGAACTCAATGGGGCTCAATTCTTCACTAAGCTGGATCTTCGCTCAAGCTACCACCAAATTCGCATGAAGGAAGTCGACATTCCAAAGACAGCTTTCCAAAATCATGAAGGCCATTATCAGTTCTTGGTCATGCCATTCGGTCTTTATAATGCCCCATCTACTTTTCAGAGCTATATGAACCATCTTCTCAAACCATATCTCAGGAAATTCGTTTTTGTCTTCTTCGATGACATCCTCATCTATAGTTGCACTTGGGCCGCACATCTTCAACATGTAGATCTACTTTTGCAACTGCTCCGCAAGCATCAATTATTTGTTAAGATGTCCAAGTGTTCGTTTGGCATGGAAGAAGTTGACTATTTGGGCCACATTGTGGGGCATACAGGTGTCAAGGTGTAGCCCAAAAATAATCCAGGCAATGCAGGATTGGCCTCAACCGAAGACTTTGAAGAGCCCGAGAGGATTTTTGGGTATCACAGGCTATTATCGCAAATTCATCCGCAATTATGGTCACATAGCGAAGCCCCTCATGCAACTCTTGAAGAAAAATTCATTCTTCTAGAATGAGGATGCATAGCAGGCATTTACAGCTCTCAAAAATGCCATGTGTTCCACTCTAGTCTTAGCACTACCGGATTTCACCAAATCTTTTGTCATTGAATGTGATGCTTCAGGTACAGGTATTGGGGCAGTTTTAATGTAGGAAGGTCGACCTTTGGCCTTCACAAGCCAAAAACTAAGTGGGATGAATCTGGGTCAATCTATCTATGAGAAGGAAATGATGGCCATCTTACATGCAGTAGAGACCTGGAGACCTTACATACTGGGGCGAAATTTCCAAATCTGCACAGACCATCACAATCTTAAATATTTTTTGGAGCAATGCCTATCCTCCCCACAACAAAATAAATGGCTCGCCAAAATGCTGGGATATGATTATGAGATATTTTACAAAAAAGGGCAATAAAATAGTGTAGTAGATGCATTATCTCGCCAATTTGAGGAAGAAAGTACCCTGCTAGCAATTTCCCTTCCCATTCCATAATGGATTGAAGAGGCTCGCAGGGAATGGTTTTCACATCCCGGCCTCTCCCAACTCATTTCTCAATTGCAGGCAGATCCAAATTCCACCAAGGGCTACTCGTGGCAGAATGAGATTCTTCGCTACAGGGAAAGTGTCGTAATATCACCAACATCCAGCCTCAAAAGTCGCATTTTGGCAGAATTGCACTCATCCCCCCTTGCAGGAAATTCAGGCTTTTAGAAGACATATGCTCGCGCAAAAAGATCATTTTTTTGGACAGACATGAAAAAGGAAATCCTTACTTTTGTAGCAGAATGTGATGTCTGTCAATGCCACAAAGGGGAGACCATCAAAGCACCAGGCATATTACAACCATTGCCCATCCCGGCATCAATATGGATGAAGGTTTCTACGGATTTCATTACAGGTCTTCCAAAGTCCAGAAACAAGTCAGTGATCATGGTGGTGGTGGACAGACTTTCGAAGTATGCTCATTTCTACGCCCTACCCCATCCGTTTACACCAACTTTGGTCGCTCAATCTTTAATGGATTAGATCTTCAAATTGCATGGCATGCCCACTTCTATTGTGTCCGATCGTGACATGACCTTCACCAATAATTTTTGGCAGGAACTCTTCAGGCTACAAGGCACCCAACTAAAACTCAACACTTCCTATCATCCACAAACAGATCATCTAACTGAAGCCGTCAACAAATGTCTGAAAACCTACCTTAGTTGTTTCACTTTAGAAAAGCAACATCTTTGGGTACAGTGGTTACCTCTAGCTGAATGGTGGTATAACACCAACTATCATGCCACCACCAAAATGACTCCCTATGAAGCAATATATGGTCAACTCCCTCCTTCCCCTACTTCTTATCTGAAGGGATGCTCAAAGGTACAAGCAGTGGATGAACTCCTACAAAACCATTCAACCATGCTCGCCCATCTTAGAGAGAATCTTTATCAAGCTCAAAACTGCATGAAGCAACAGGTAGACTAGCATTGCTCAGAGTGCTAATTTCAAGATGGGGATCAAGTATTTTTGAGGCTGCAACCATATAAGAAAACATCACTCAAATTCAAGGGTTGTCAGAAACTATCTCCAAAATTCTATGAACTAGATCAAGTACTTCATGTTAAACACACATGGGGAGCGAGAACAAATAGGAAAGATAAATCATGCAGTACGCTTTTATTGAAAAATGATATACATATATAGTACATTATGTGACCGTTGGGATTCACATCCCAAGGTCCCTTGGACTACTTAGTCTATTGAACTTCCACACTAACCCATTTAGGATTAGGTGTCCAACATTCCCCCCCTTAATCCGAAGGGTTATGTATGAGTCCAAGAAGAGAGCTGTAATACAAAATGTGCAAAAATGCATGGCAGCACTAGGCTGAATGTGCTCTCTGAAATGTTGGTATAAAGGACGGTGGTTTAAGGATGGCCACCAACACTGGAATGCTTAGTGCAGTTCCCGGAACTCTTCCAAAACTAGCAAGAAACTGAAGTTTCCTACTAGAGGAAGTGATCCTATTGTTTTAAAGAGTGAAACCTTCAACCATAAAAGGGAGGCCTCACCCCGCATAAAAGGTAAAACTTCAACCTGTAAAAGGGAAGTCTTAACCTCTGATGGTTTAAGGATGACCAACAACTATGGAATGGTTATGCAATTCCTGGAACTCTTCCAAAGCTGGCAAGAAGCTGCAGTCTTCTGCTAGAGGAAGTGTTCTCAATTTTGTTCTCGGAACTCTTCCAAAGCTGGCAAGAAGTTGAAGTCTTCTGCTAGAGGAAGTGTTCCAGATTGCCTACTGAAGGCATGTTCACAGACATCTGTGTCTCTGGCTACAACTCTAAAACTGGTGTGGCAGGTTGTGGCTCAGGCTCTCTTGATGTGGCTTTGAAGCTTGTAGATGGCCATCATTTCCCCCCTGTCAGATACAAGGTGAGATGATGGAGAAACCTCAACTGCAAGACTGTTCAATACTCTGGAACAATTTCTGACATGTGTTTGGAATATCTTCTTGGCTGTTGATGCCCATTGCCAAGAAGCGATCCATCCTAGATGAATCTTTGTTCTTGCAGGACGTTTGTTTCTGAAGCATCTGTGTGAAGAATGGGTGGCTTTATGACAGTGCTTACATGGATGAAGATCAAAACAATGATCTTTCAAATGGCCAACTCGATCACAGTGTTGGCATTTCACAATCTGTTGTTGTTGTTGCTGTGGAAGAGGGGTAGAGTCTGGAACAGCTGGCGCTGAACTGTCTTAAGGAGCAGGTGAACTGTCATGAACGAATCCAACACTCTGAAATTGAATGGGCTTGTCATAGTCTGGAATATGACAGAACAAGTCCTTGTCATATCCAAGACCAGTTCTGTGCTTGTTGTGGACAAGCTGTTCCCAAGGTCTGATGATGGGCTTGGGAAGTGCAGACTGAGTTTCTGCATCTGCATGTACAACTGCTGCTTTATCTGAATGAACTGTAACATTATTGACTTGTTGTTTATGGGAGTCTGTTTCAATCTTCTGAACAGAAACAGGTTCAGAATGATGACTCCATTGCTGTAGTTCTTCCTGCTGTAGCTTTGTCTCAAGCTGCAAAAACTCTATCTTTTCTTGTGCATTTTGTATACATTTTTGAATGTAAGCAATAATGTCTTTATTGATTATGATTGTGCTCTTAGCAGTGGATACGATTAGAGTTCTCAATAACTCTAATATTCTTTCAAGCTTAGCCTTTTTTTTACACCTTAATTATCCTCCAAAATCCCACAGAAAAATATCAGTTGCTAAATATCTTCAAGTTACACAAGAAAGCCCTGTAGCTTAAAGGGAAAAAAACCAACCAGAGATATCTTGAAACTATGAAAATTATACAAATATCACCGAGTCCTTCTATATTTAGCCAACAGTTACCCAAATCCTCTAATATTTTGAAGAGATCCCTCGACTACTGCAAAACTATTAGCTGCTAAATATCTTCAAGCTACACAAAGAAAATCCTACAGATTAAAGAAAAACACAGGGCAAGCGCTGGTGGCTTAATGAGCAGACTATTGCAACTGTGGCACTTTTCATTGCATCCACAACAAATATTTTAGTTCCAAAATATGGCAGCAAGATTATTGATATTGTCAGCAGAGATTTGAGAATGGAAGAAGAGACTGCAACTCATCAACAGACCAACCAGCACAGAATCTTCTGAATAATTGTAAGTACACAATAGCACTCAAGGAAAACGCAGATTGAATAGTAGAACAAGCCGAGCTCAGCGAGAAGACAACATTCGAAGAACTGTTTATGTCTCAGACATTGATCAGCAGGTCACGGAAGAGCAACTTGCAGCTTTGTTTATCAATTGTGGGTAGGTTGTCGATTGTCGTGTCTGTGGTGATCCTAACTCAGTTCTCCATTTTGCTTTCGTAGAGTTTACTGATGAAAGTGCTGCAAGAGCAGCTCTGAGTCTTGCTGGGACTATGCTCAGATATTATCCAGTTAGGGTCTTACCTTCTAAAACTGCAATTGCTCCAGTGAACCCCACATTTCTTCCAAGGACACAAGAAGAACGAGAAATGTGCGCCCGGACAATTTACTGTACAAATATTGGCAAGAAGGTTTCTCAATCAGATTTGAAGGTCTTCTTTGAGACGCTTTGTGGTGAGGTTTCTTGTTTCAGATTGCTTGGAGATTCTCATCATTCTACTCGCATAGCCTTTGTTGAGTTTATTATGGCTGAAAGTGCCATGGCTGCATTAAATTGCAGTTGTTCAATTTTGGGGTCATTTCCAATAAGGGTAAGTCCATCAAAGACACCGGTTAGACCTTGTTCACCCCGTCTTCATGTTCTCTGACTATTTCTTTCAGTGTCTTCAATTTTATCTCGGCATCTGGAGCACGAACCGAAGCTTGTAGATGACCATTTCCCAGAACTTTAACTTGCAAGGGAAAGTATGCTTGATCTCCTGTGCGAACTGGAATGATGGAATAATCAATTGTAAAAGAGATTGAATAAGGATGTTTGAAGCATTACTATATTTTTTTTTTCTACACCTCATAAATAATTCAGATAATCCTCTTCCAAAATCGGACAGTGAAAATGAAAATAAGATGAAGATGCACGATCATCTTAAACGTCTGGGAAGAAGTATTGCGCGGGAAACATCGATGCCCCGTCGTCTCTGGCATCAAACGACCAACAATATTGATGATCTCGTGGACCAATCGTCACGCGTGGTGATGGAAGTTCATGGAATTGCGATGGTGAGACCCCCTTAGTTTGGGGACCTTGTAATCAGTTCCGAAATGCCATGGATCAAACGATGGCGTGACGAAATGGTTGGGGGCTGGAGGAATCTGGTCTGTTTTCGTGGCAATTCATGATCAACTATGAAACGCAATGAAAATCACTTTGTAGGTTAAGTCTCTGTCATTTCTCTGTCCAAGATAAATCCGACGGTGTGTCCCTCTTAGTTTAGTTACCTTGAATTGAAACACAAACCAGGAGCGCTTTAAAAGAGATTACTGCACAACAAACATGGCGGAAAAGGAGAGAAAGAGGATGCCGAGCCTATGAAAGAACTGGACTTCAAACGAATACCAATTACGATGCTGTAATGCAAAATGATTCTTTATACGTTTTCCTATTGCCGTCTCCGAAAACGGAAAAAGTATATCAAGTAGAATTCACGTGAAGGCAGTCTTGTAGAGGTTGAGATGGCCGAGTTGGTCTAAGGCGCCAGATTAAGGTTCTGGTCTGAAAGGGCGTGGGTTCAATGCCTACTAACAGATAGCGCTTTAAACATATGAGACAACGTTTTTAAAAGATTATGGAACAGTGGCAACATTCATAGAAGCGCATGAAAAAAAATAACACTGTCAAACGCTCCAGAACAGTTTCCCCACAGGCCTGCCGCCCCCAAAACAGCTAGAACATGGTGGAATGAGCTCGGACGGTTATGCATAAGGCGTTAAACAATGAAAAACATATGTAGAGGCACCAACACATATCTGGGCAGGCAATGGAATATGGAGCAGAGCACAGGTTATGTCAGGACAGAGGCAGAGCAGTGCTGGCAGAGGTAGGTTATCTCAGGTCTAAGGGGAATAAGGCAAAGTTAGAGGTAAGGTAACTCATAACTGACATATATAGGAGACCACAAAACAAGTGGCTCAGATTGGAGCAGGACCAGCAATCGCCTGCTCTGATACCATGTTAAACACACATGGGGAGCGAGAACAATAGGAAAGATAAAACATGCAATACAATTTTATTAACAATTGATATACATTTATAGTACATTATGTGACCGTTGGGATTCACATCCTAAGGTCCCTTGGACTCCTTTTGTCCATTCGACTTCCACACTAACCCATTTAGGATTAGGTGTCCAACAAATTGTTATTATTGCAATTAAGTCTATGCCGTAAAACACTAAGAATGTCCTTATTATGTTTTTTATTTTAATTGATTAAGTTACAAACTTTAAGTGTTTCTTAGTAAGGATTGCTCTACTAAGTAGGTTTTTTTTAAGGATTGCGGGACAAGCAGGGTCGACATTCTAATTGCCTACGAAGCCATCGGGAATGGAAGAAATAAAACACAAGCCAATTTCTCTTGGATCCCTCAGTTATGACTTCAACCAAGGCGTTTCAATTAGATGCCTTCAATGCAGATTAATACGCTTGCGAGGAAGAGGTATGCCTCCACAATGAATTTTTCTCCTGAATGGTGTTTTTTAATGCAAATACCATTCCTTATACTTCCTTTTCTCTAAATAATTGTAAACATAAATGATAATAAGTCTATAGCTATATAATAAAAGCATTCAAAAGGAAACCATGGGTGCATTGTCACTGTTCATCATCAGCAGAATCTATCGGAGCGGGGTCCTTCACTACGTAGAACCAGGTAGCGCCAAGTGAGGTTTGTGTGGGATGCGCTGCTCGATCCTAATCTGCGTACCATTATGCTGATGCAATTGGAACTTAATTTTCTTCAATTCTTTGGTAAAATCTGACTTCACCGAATGCCCCCGAGGGGTTGCATGCATGTTCGAAGGAAACTATTCCATATCTTTCGCTAGGATGCTCTTCATCATCCAGAATAGGTGCATAGTCTACTTGTACTGAGTAACTCTCCCTCTAGTATTGCTTGGATCTAGAGCCCTTTCATGCCATTCATCCAGGTAGAGATTGAAGTCTTCCGCTGTCTGTTAGATTTCTTCTTCCCACTCTGCTATTAGTTGTCTAACCGGGTTGGAGCAACTTGCGTGGTAAGCTTGGGCTGCTTCATCAATAATGTGTGAGGTTGGATTATCCCCACGTCCCGTTCCTACCACCCCATTGGAGGAGATGGCTTCTTGGAGTCGGGACCACCTTTCTCTGCCTCCCCGGACCACGATTTCCTCCTCCATTGTTCTTTATCCCCTTCGCTCAAGCCATTTTGTTGCCTCTATCTGTAAAGTGCTCTTCACTATCTTGTACTCTCAGGGTTTCTATTGCCTAGGGCTGCAAGTTGGTCGCTCAACTCTGTTAGAGGTCTCACCCCCACTGCAAACCCGCTTCAAATTCAAACACCAGTCGAGTAAGGAACCTCGTCCACCGTCTGCGATTAAATGAGTGCCAACACAAGATTCTAATGTCATCTTGATTGCATGCCTTCCTCTGCCCATCACAGAGTTTAGACGAACAATGCAGAGCAGTACGAACTATCACCATGTCGTCAATACTATAACTACAATTTCCAGCATTAATCAATTGCATCAACCACACATAATTACAAGGAATGAAGTGGGTTTCGAGCCAGCTGCAGGTCTAAGCTTGTCGCTCGTCAAATGCTTTGCTAGGCGACCCCTTACAGAAAGCTCAGATAGTGGGATTCAGGCCCGTTATGTCCATAGTCGACTTCAAATGCTCGACATCACTCAACACCCTCCCTCGAAACCTGAGATGAATACCTTCCAATCCAAGGTTCCCAACCTAGGAAATTCGAGACCACATGACATGACTAACCCAAGATTTTACCCACCAGGCTTCTCTGCCTTCCCCCCTGTGCCACTAGATGTTATATCTGGGTTTTCTTGAGCCCCTGGCTCTCCCTTCACGGACATCGTTTGAATCCCCCCCAATCTCTGCACATCCAACCCTCTGTCCACTCTTCCATCCCCAGGGGTAAGGGACTTTCACCGACCCTACTCTTGACTTCTTATACCATGCATCACCCATAAGAGACATACAGATTCTGAATTCCAAAGACACAGGGACAAGCAATACAATGGACAATAACCCGACCTGGAGCCCTTTGAGGCCATGCCTCTAGGCCCTCCAAAACTCATCACCCCACATCCTAGACACTGGCAATTCCCCGACACAGGGTTGAATACTCATTCACCATTCTAATGAAAATTGCAGGATGAAGACTAAGAACATACTAGGATGCGCGACCAAGTTTTACGATTGTCGACTGCCTCTAATTGACTTGAGTTCCCTTCGCTCTCTCATTCCACAGAGTCGTTATCATGCACACTGCTCTCCTCAACATACGAAACAAAGTTTCACTCTCTCCAAATGTCCCTAACACGCTACTGCCCCATGCAATAACTCTCACATGCTTGCCGCCACTGCTCCAAGTGTTAGCTCCTTGAGCTCGTACAACCCACTAATGTCGGCTTGTAACCTAATCGAGATAGTAGTTTTTTATTTTAATTTTTTTTTATAGATTTGATATTTTAATTTTAAATATATATAAATATATGGGGGTAATAGACAATTTGACTTTTCCCTTTGCAAGTCTGAATGACTTTAAATGGATGAGTATAAAGGCTTTGCGAATTGAAGTGAAATTCACTCTTTTCAAGTGATCAAACACATTAAAGGCAATAAGTAAAGTTGATATTTGAGCCTGCATAACATTACTATACGATTTTTCTTTGCTCCCTTAACAATTA
This sequence comes from Pinus taeda, assembly GCA_000404065.3. Classification (NCBI taxonomy): domain Eukaryota; kingdom Viridiplantae; phylum Streptophyta; class Pinopsida; order Pinales; family Pinaceae; genus Pinus; species Pinus taeda. Next base: position 24,053 of record APFE030705925.1, read on the forward strand.
AATATCAAATCAAAATGACCTTAACCGGCTACACTTTGTATATCGAGCATTCAATAATATTGTAATACTTTTTTCGTCAAATAACTGTAATCGTTTCATATTGAAAGAAAAAATGAATCATTATGGTTTTCGACAGAGCGTCATCATGAAAACCAATATTCAAGTAACATTCTATATATTTTTATTAGTTGAATTTAAATAGTTTGAAATACAAAGAATAAGATCTAGTTTTAGATTTTGAAATTAAATACCAAAATTTGTCCAAAATTTAATTGATGACTTTTACTTTTATATGATTTTGCACTGAAATCAAGTTATCAATTTTTTTTAAACGGCGACATTAGGAGGTACCAAGAACCATCTTCATGCAGCGCCGACGGTGAAAAGTAGAGGGATGATTTTACCTTTTCAACCATTGTCATTGGCATTCCACAACGTCAAGTACTAAGAACCATCATCATGTAGGGCCGACAGTTTACCTTTCCAACCAATGCCATTGGCATTCCAGAACGTCCACTACTATGTAGATGTGCCTACCTGAAAAGTATTGATTACTAAATGTTGATAAACTGAAAATTTCTCAATAAAATATATTAATAAAAATAGTTTAAAAATATAAGGATCATTGTTTTATTATACCACAATAGTGCAATACAGATTACAGGTGGAATACGGATTATATTGTTGTTATTTTTGAAGTTCATAACATAATTTGTACTGCCATTGTTTCTCGTTGCATAAACCAATATGCAACTCAGCCATGAGCCCTTATCTGCATACGTTTAAGAGTTCAACCTTATTTCTCATAATGATATATAAATTTGACATATTCCGAACATTTGGTGATATTTTATATTACCACTAGGCTCTCTGGTTCTAGGTGTTCCTTTGTGGGGTATTGTAAGGACCTGCGGTCCTTGGCATAACCGAAACGCGTGCGAAGGTTGGTTTAGATGAAGTGTGACTTGATGGAGCGCACAAACAAACAAAACAACAGAGCGGTCACTTGGAGCATGTGTGTGAAAAGTGAAGGAGCGAGCATGTTTATATGGTGAACGAGCAAGGGTGTTCATCCTTGGTGAGCCAACGGTAGAGAATTGTTATGGGAGCATTGGTCGATGGGCCGACCGAATGAAATAACAATATGAGGGCGACGGTTGATGATAAATAAAGGTCGGCCGAGAGGTGGCACGACCACACAAAGAAGTGTGTATATGAGACACGTTGGTGGGTCATTTGGCAAGCGAACAATGCGAGAAAGTCTTTCATAGACAAGGAAGTGCAAAGGAGGAAGGTGTTAGCCGCAGCAAGGGAAGGCGCAGTTCTAATGCGCCCAACCTTGGGCAGCACTGCACGGAGTTAATGCACAAGGCTTGGTTGGAAGGCGAAGGCGTGGGTGAACGCGTCGGGCGTTCAGTTGAGGGCGTGGGTGAAGCGGCCCGGTGTTTGGGTGAAGGCGCAGGTGGTGACTCGGGTGAATCACCCGCCCGTCGTGCAAGACTAAACGTGGGAGGTGGTGAACGGGGACTCGGGTGAGGTCGCCCGCCTGCTATGTAGAAGTAAACGAAGGGTGACTCGAGTGGGTTGCCCGCCCGTCATGCAAGGTGAACGAAGTTCGGGTGAGGAGTGCGGTTGGTGGTCCGGTGTGGGGGCGCGCCTACCCAACTTGGGCAAAGAACTTGGTTGGCACACGAAGGTGTGGCCTTGATGTAAAATTGGCTAAGTATGAAACTTGATGTTTCCAAGTATACTTGTAAAGCTTTGTAAATATTATAATATATTGTATCCAGGCAGACTCATTGTTCAGGGAGTTGTCCCTCCCTTTATACTATGCAATTGTGTTCTCTTGTATAATTGCTGATGATAATGAATGTGTATGGGTGTTCATTGGTATAAAGGAAACATAATAATACTTGGTTGCGAAAAACAAACTAAGTAGACTAATGGTTAGGCGTAGTCCATGAACATAAGTATTGGTAAAAAGAAAGTGTTCGGTGGTGCCACACCTCGCCAAGTACAGTTGAAAGACTATAGTAGCCCTGGGGGCATGACAGGTGGTATCAGAGCTAGTCTGAAGACTTGAAGAAGTCTTGCAAGAAGCTGGGTGCAACAAGTGTGTAAGCACTTGACAGTTGATGACAGTGGAAGCAGGTACTTGCAGGAGAAGGAAGCTAGTTTCACATACAAGTGGAACTAGAGTTGGTTCATGGTTGCAGGGAACTTGGTGAAGCTGGTGGATGGTCTATACTAGATCACAAAGAAGGAAGCTGAACGACAAGGCATGGCAGGTTTGGAAGAATGCGAAGGGAAGCTCTTGCTTACCTTATACAGGTTGAAGCTGATGAAAGAAGAGAATCCCCGGGTTCGAAAGGAACTTGAAGTCTTGGAAAGGAATGTTGAAGACAAACTTCTTCAACTTGGTTGGACAATGAAGCAAGATGAAGTTGCAAATTTTGCTAACAAGGAAGAGGAAGTCGTGATGATCAAGGATGTTGCAGATGTGACAACGATGGAGGATGAACTTGAGGTTGATCAAGTTGAACTAGGATTGTGCAGTTTGCAGACATGGATGGATGAGGATACTCACATGGAGGAGCCTCATGATGATGATGTAAGTACTACTGATACTTGTGTTTCACTTGAGCATTTGGTAGATGAACCATATGCAGGGAAGAGAAAAGTCAGTTTGCTAATGCTAGGGAGGATCTTACCATGGATGTTTGTGATGAGACCTTGTATGGAAAAGCAAGGATTGTTGACTGTTGCAGGACTTGTTGGGGTTGTTTGTGACCTTATGATAGAAGGTCTAAAGGCCCGTGACAAGGGAGGAACATGATAATCGTTGCGGAAAATTGGGTCATGCTTTAGCCACATGGAGAATTGGCTAAGTGCGCGGCATGACTCATGGACAGATTGAAGGAGGGCACACACTTGGATACGATGATACTTGGGTGGACTTCTCATGGCCAAGACCAAGAGATAGTTTTGGTGGAACCTTTAGTGGGGGAGCTATGATGGAGAGACTCATGTGATGATGATATGGTTGGGTGACCGAGTTCATTAGACCGAATATTGTAGGCTTGGATGAGGATGACCGATTGTTGTGATGGGTCTACTTAGTTGGACTACATGGGCAACTTAGTCATGGACATCAGGTTGAAGACATGAAGCATGGCAGTTTTATGCAGGGACATTATGCAGGAGCACTTGTAGAGGTGTCACTTATGGGCATCGAATGAGGAGTGCCAAGGCAAGGATGTTGTGCAGGTGGATTTGCTGGTGTGACATGGAGGTGTTTTACTTATGAGCCGATGGAGAGGTTGTGCACTCTTGTACAACAAGACCATGGACTTGGATGGAGTTGTGGGTAGACTATGGAGCATTCCTACTACATGGAGAGTTGAGGCATCTTGCAAAGACCTTTGGGCTGAGACTTGTATGCTTGCTAAGATGTTGGTTGGGGATGGCTTATGGAGCTCATGATGACTTGAGATTGTTGTGACTTTTAGGGGCTTCATATATGGTGGACTTGGAGGATCTAATGCATTGAGGAGCTGAGGTCAGAGACTTTGATGTAGAATGGGGTGCATACTTTCAAGTACATGTATGGGTGTGGCTTGGAAGAGTGACTTGATGTGGAGATCGATATGAGACACTTTGGAGTGAGGGAGTTACAACGATGATGATGCCTTGGTGGCAACACTTGGGCATGGGTTGAGTCGAGACTCAACCACTTTTTACACATGGGAGCTGATTGATCTATGATCACAGGCAGCACATGGGAGGTGAGACAGGTGTATACTTGTTTCTATGGCAGACTTGAGGGATGGAACATAAGAATATGATGAAGGTTGCTTCATGGACCTGGATGTGGCACATCGAGAGTCGGAGTTTGAGGAGAACAAGCGAGGGCGTTCATCCTTGGTGAGCTGACGGTAGAGAATTGTTATGGGAGCGTTGGTCGATGGGCCGACCGAATGAAATAACAATATGAGGGCGTCGGTTGATGATAAACAAAGGTCGGCCGAGAGGTGGCACGACCACACAAAGAAGTGTATATATGAGACACATTGGTGGGTCATTTGGCAAGCGAACAATGCGAGCAAGTCTTTCATAGACAAGGAAGTGTGAAGGAGGAAGGTGTTAGTCGCAACAAGGGAAGGCGCAGTTCTAATGCGCCCAACCTTGGGTAGCACCGCACGGAGTTAACGCACAAGGCTTGGTTGGAAGACGAAGGCGCGGGTGAAGGTGCCCGACGTTTGGTTGAGGGCGCGAGTGAAGCTGCCCGGTGTTCGGGTGAAGGCGCGAGTGGTGACTCGGGTGAGTCACCCGCCCGTCGTGAAAGACTAAACGTGGAGGTGGTGAACGGGGACTCGGGTGAGGTCACCCGCCCGCTGTGTAAAAGTAAATGAAGGGTGACTTGAGTGGGTTGCCTGCCCATCGTGCAAGGTGAACGAAGTTCGGATGAGAAAAAATTTAATATTTCATATAAATTATTATTATTATTATTATTTTTAAATAATTTCCAGTTATACACACAATTCATGTATGTAAATAAGAAGTAACGTACCAACTAATAACTCTAGATAATATTATTAAACATTTAGCTACTAAATATTTGGTTTTTGTTGAATCAGATGCGGTGCTTTATATTCCAGCTGAACAAATTTACTAGGAATATCAATTTATCAATAAATAAAAGTGAGGTGTGTAGGGTGATAAACTGTCCCACATTCAATGTGAGATTAAGAGGAGACAGAGGATGGACTACAAATAATCGGGCGATTGACTACACAAGGCACGGAGCCGTGTGGTCAACACAAAGCGAACTATTCTTTCGCCTTTTACTAAAGAATACCGTGTGTTGGCCACTCTCAGCGGCATACGCCAATTTTTGGAGGCTTTTCTCTCACTTGAGATGTGAAGCCCACAAAGTAAATCCAAAGCGGAATCAATGATCTATGTTTCTATATATTCTTCCATTTGCAGGTACGTGGGTGTCTTATTTCGGACCTATGCTTCCAGAGTAACTTGATAAATATGGTTATATGTAAGATCTTATGTTCTATGATATATATATATCTTATGTATCTAAGATCCATGTGCAAAATATGGCTGAAGTTATATTTTTTTCTAATATATGGAAGTGCCTTATATATGAAGGTGTGTTATTAAAGTTATATTTTTTACTAATATATGGAAGTGCCTTATATATGAAAGTGGGTTACCATAAGATATGGTGTTATTTACAGGTTTCATATGGGTTACTATAAGATATGGTGTAATTTACAGGTTTCATATACAGCATATGTGCCTCTATTACTTACAAAAAGAGAGGGCATTGGGGATTGGTTTTGTTTGTTCAATGCTCCAAATATTTGCGCATGGAAAATCGGTTGACTCCCACCAACGCTCCAAATAGTTCGTCCGTCTTGTTAGACTTGGGTCTATGTTGCTGTAGTGTTCAATTGTGTCTCTGTTCAACTAAATCAGGCTAGGGATTTGCGTCCCTTCCCCAAATTCCTACTTCTCATGCACATGCAGCCAACTCCAATTTGACCTTTTCACATAAACGGATCCTGTCAACGGTTGATATTTTCGTTTCATTTATACATAAGTATTCTGGGAACCAATTTTTGCTGTGTAAAAGGCCACATTTTTGCAATCAAGCAAGATCCTGACATACCACGCAGGCAAATAGTGAGCGTTCCCATTGAACTTCAAAGTAGCGTCAGACTTTGTATTTATACTTGACAAGAAATGTTCAACATATTTCCTGTCCCACCGAGTAAACATGTGCGTCTAGTCCAGGGCCAGAGATGCGTATTTCGGAATACCAATGTTACTTCACAAAATTTAATGGCTTTGTACACCTCACTAAGGTGATCCCATTCAGGTTGCTTCAAAATGCTATTCAGGTTGTTTCAAAATGCTATATTCATCAGTGGAAGCATCATAGTCAATGCTATTAGTAATAAGAGGGTCTCTAACCAAAATTTGTTCTTCAATGATACATATAATAGGTCTCTAACGTACCCTCGCTTTCGACGAACTGTGCAACAGAAAACGCAAGCTCCTCTGAATTCTTAAAGATCATAATAATCACAAGTCTACAAAAAGATCATTCCTTCAAATCAACAAATGCGTCTTCACTACCAAAGGGTTTTCCACAATAGGGACTGAGATAGAATTAGGAATTTGAGTAATAAATTATCCGACAACAAAGATGCCGAGATGGCACTTACCAGTAGATTCAACGACAGAATTGCAGACAAACAAACAATACACATCTCATCCATACTGTATTGTCGAGTGCACGCTGCCATAATACTATGACTCAATTCAATTGTTCTAGGAAAGGCAACCCAAAACCAATCTACAAAGTCCCATTTTTGTGAAATAATCAGATTCCAATGTCATAAAGAGTCCTCAAGTTAACACATAAAAATCTAACAAAAACAAAAATGGGAACACAAATATGAATCCATTTGTACCTGAAATGTTGCCAAACATAAATTTACAGTAGAAGGGAATACATATTTTCTCTCGCAGGATTCATATACCAATCTACAGAGTCCCATTTTTGAGAAATAATGAGATTCGAATGTCATAAGTCCCTGTCACCTTAACACATACAAAAAAAACCTTGGAAAAATAGGAACACAAATATGAATCCATTTGTACCTGAAATGTTGCCAAGCATAAATTTACAGCGGAAGGCAATACATATTTTCTCTCCCATGGTTCATAAAATTTTACACTGGTTTTGTTGATTGCGTGCCATAACCATACTTGAAACGTAAAGAAGATTTGACCAATTCATGATTAGAATTCACTCCAAAAACATAGATCCAAATCACCACGGGGAAATATTCTACATATATCCAAGACACTAAAATTGAAAGTGGATATATCCAAGCATGTCATATTGAACACTGTAAATGTTAGAGAGACTAAACTGATATTTTTTTCCAGAATCTTGGGCATGCCTTTATCATACCTTAGTACTTTTCATTCTTCAGACCATTTATATTCTTGGTGAAGATAAAAAAATTGTGACTTAACAATGTGCCCAAACTCATGTATGTCTGTACTTTGTTATGAGCTTGCCTAGCTAGATTAGTAGCCTGACACAATGTTGAAGGAAGGACATGAGAAATTGGAAATGGACATTGAAATAGAGAGATCTTAGAAAATCAATGCGAAAATAAAAAATTTCATCCTCTTCCCTTAGTCAGCTGACTTTGGAAATTGTTCATGCAAAATTTGTGTTCTGAACATGGACTATGGGAAATCGTAGTTGTATCAGGCATTTTGTGTTCTAAACATGGACTATGGGAAAGTTAACGCACGTAGAATCACCAGCTTCCTGGGCATTTTGTGATTGGCCTACACAGTAACTGGAAGGAAAAAGAAGAAGAAGTGGAAAATGCAGCTCCCACATTCACGATTTTCACCGACCACAACAGGATACTTTCATTGAGAACGATCATACTTTTCCACCGTTCTAAGTGTTCTTTCCCACCAGGAATTATTGGTTTGACACCAAGAATGCATTTCTAGCAAAAACATAATTACAATAGATGCTCAAACCCTTTTGAGGTAATTGACTTGTAGCTTATAGTTAGGATCCCTTTAGTGATAACATTTATCTTTCAATTCATCGGGTTCTTCACTTGTAGGCATTCGATGTACTTTGATTGGTGTTCTCATACATGTGATGTTCTGCTGAAGCACAGTCTGTTGAACTATGCAGATAAACACACTTTTAATATTTATGATCAACCAAAGATAAACACCCTTTTAATTTGTGTTATGATGTGTTAAGGCAGAATCTTTTATTGCAAGCACGTGGACTATGGGAAATCGTAGTTGTATGAGGCATGATGATGCTATTCGATGCTTCAAGTTTGTCATGGTTCCCGTGGCTGCGATTTTGGCAGAGCACCTACATTTACTGCTCCACTGGTCTTCGAGGAGATGAAGCTTTGACTGCTCTCGCATAGAGATGTGGCTGTACAAAAAGTTTTTTTTGTGCTCTCTCTGCATTTTACAACTGCGTAGGAAACACTGGTGATTTCATTGGTGCTCAATCTGAAATTGGCACTCGTCTATTTTAAATTAAAAATAATATATTTTAAATAAAATAGTGTAAGTTATTCTATAAAATTATAAATGAATTTAATATTTGATTAATTTACTTAATCATACTTAAACAAATTAAAATAAAATATTTTCTTAAATAAAATTAAAAATTATGTAAGTCTTGATAAAAACATAACAAATTTTTAAATATTTGGTTAATTTTAATTTAAATTCATTAATTGACTAGGTTCATTATTAATATTATAATTTAGTAATGTAGTTAAAATAATTTGCTTTTTCCTTAAAAACACATAAATAAAAAATTTAAATGTCTATATTAAATAACATTTATTTCACCAGGTTATCTAAAAGAAATTATCAGGTTATGGGGAGGATGGAGCTCCAAAACCCTCCGTGAATAGTGCCTGACACAAGCTAGGGTTTGATTGCAGTAACTTTTCGCTGCACCTTCCCTTCGCTTTCGACCAGCTCCAACACCTCCCTGTTGTCGTACCTCCCTGACGCCGTTCTTCGCATACCCTGTTTCCCGTTTGTGGTGTTGAGCTTTACCCTCGTGACTCTGTCGTGCCCCTCACCATTTTCCCCTTTTTGCAGTGGATCACTCCTACAACGACAATTTTCTTCACTTACGACGGTAGTTGATGCGTAGCACCTATATCGGCTATGGATTTGGACTTAGTTGATTTTTCTGAAGACCCTCTTGAGGATGTCTCCATCTAGACATCCCCCCACTTGAACATGGAAGGAATAATCCCCTTCAGTAGTGAATTATCAGAGGTTATCGCTCCCTTATCCTCGATCTCGGGGCCCTCATGTTCGGTTGTAACCCTACATGCGGTCCCTTCCTCCTGGCCGGTCTCCGCTACCCATCCCCCATCGTCGTCCTCCCTACAATCTGTGGCTCGTTGCATAGGCCCGAACCTCGCTGCTTGCTCCTTGGGTTGCCCACCATTCCCTCCATCCGTCGGATCCCATTTCCCTTCATCTTCTCCCCTTGGCAAACCCTTGGTCTTTGCTCAGGGTACCCCTCTCTGGGTACCGTTATCATCTCCCCTCTCCAACAATTTTACGGACATACCTCCTCTCTCGGATGCTTTCCCCTCTGGGCCTAGCTTGAACCCTTCAAACCCTCAACCAAGCCCTTATCTCAGTGGATCACAGGAGGACGCCACTGACGCGGGCCACAGGTCGGGCAAAGACAAAAGTGTGTCAAATATAGGGCACAAAACATAATTATCAACCTGGGAGAAGATATTCAGTGGGGCGAAACCATAGATACCGCCGATCGAGTCTGCAAAAATACAACCTACTTGGAGGAACAGAAGGATTGGAGAAGACAACCTCGCTAGAAGACTTGATCGCTTTCTCATCAAGGAGCGATTATTGGGTATGGGTTATAACTACAAACGGTGGGTCGGTTCGGGAGGTATATCAGACCATCTGCCGATATACTTTGAAATAAGAGGAGGACTAAACAAACCAAAGCCCCTTTCAAATTCAACTCCACTTGGTTGAAGGATGTAGCCTATACTCGATTGGTAATTGAATACTGGAAGACCCACCCTCCTGCTGCTACTGGGAATATCGCTGAAGGTTTTGCACATAACCTTAAAGAGCTGAAGAAACTATCTAAAATATGGGCTCACAACAAGAGAGAACAGGATGATCAAACCCTAAGGGACATTGAAACAGAGATTGCGGCCTTGGAAAATGAATAAGGAGGGTCTTCACCTCAAATGAACAAAAGGAAAAGCTCACTACCTTAATATCTAAGAGAGGTAAAATTCTAAAGGATGTGGAAGAAACCTGGAGGCTAAGAAGGAGAGCGATATGGTTGCTGGAAGGAGGTGACAATACAAATTTTTTTCACAAACATACAAAAGGTCGAAAAGCTATCAACTCCATTTGGCAACTAACAAATGAGCATGGGAATACTGTGAATACCTTCCAACAATTAGGTTCCCTTGCCACATACCACTTCAAGCAGATCTACAAGGCACCTCCCAATGTCACTCTAGCAGAAATCACTCGAGTGGCAAAACTATTTCCTCGGTTTGTGGATCAGGAGACTGCCATGGAGCTGAACAGGGAGGTCACAATGGGGGAACTTGAGGCTACCTTGAAATGGTTCAAGCACGACAAGAGCCCAGGACCAGATGGTTGGTCTGTGGAGTTCTACACAACTTTTTTCGACATCCTTGAGAAGATTTGCTTAAGGTCATTGAAGATTGTCGGATCTCTGAAAGAATGTATGAGGCCTTCAATTCCACATTCATCGCCATCATCCCCAAATTAGACATCCCCACCTCCTTTGATGACTTCTGCCCCATCTCCCTGTGCAATTGTATCTACAAAATCATCACCATCATTGCCAATCGCCTCCGACCCATCTTATCCACCCACATATCTTCTGAACAATTTACTTCTCCAAGATAGACAGATACATGAAGCGGTCGGTACTACACAAGAACTGATGCACTCTATTCAGATGAAGAAGATGAAAGGTATGATCTTAAAGGTAAATCTCTCAAAATCCTTTGATCGGGTAAGTTGGTTATACCTCAGAATGCTTCTAACTCATCTAAGCTTCCCTGATGAGTTGATAAAATGGATCATGTGCTATATAAAAAATATATCTTTTAGTGTCCTTGTCAATGGAGCAGATTCGCCTTTCTTCCACTCTGAAAGAGGTCTAAAGCAGGGGTGTCCTCTGTCCCCATTATTATTTTTACTTATCATGGAGGGGCTCAACAGAGTTATTAAAGAAGAGCATAGCAGGGGACAACTTAAGGGAATCAGGATCATTGACAGATGCATTTTGACTCACTTATTCTTCATGGATGATGTGTTGATCTTCCTTAATGGTGGTATTGGGGATCTGACTATCTTATAGAACACCATCACCTTATTTCAAACTACTACAGGTATGGTCATCGATAATACTAAATCCACCATTACAACCATTGGATGCTCCCCTCATGAGACTCAGTATGCACTCCACAGATTCCATTTCACCCTTCTGTAGATGGAGGATGGCCTTATATACTTGGGGTACAGGTTGAAGCCCCATGGCTACAAGATAGTAGACTGGACATGGTTAATCTCCAAGATGGAAAGAAGGCTCAATATCTGGTATCATAAGTACCTCCCCAGAGCAGGAAGACTTTTACTCATCAAAGTTGTTCTTGAAGCCACCCTGATATATTGGATGACACTGGCATGGATACCTAGAGGAATGCTCTCCAAAATACAAAACCTCTGTTGTAGGTTCCTTTGGAAAGGCAAACAGTTAGGGAGAATATTTGCTTGGGTCAATTGGGAGTCACTTACTCTCCCAAAGAAATGGGGAGGTTGGGGTATTAAAAAGCTGGAAGACTTCTCCTCTGCGCTAGCGGCCAAGCCGGGTTGACAATTGATCACATCAAATAACCTCTGGACTAAGGTGGCTTTTTCTAAATACATAGCCCCCCAAACTTGATGGATTGGCTCAGACAACCATACTAGAACAAAACAGGGATTTCTGTCACCTGGAAAGCTGTGTTAAATTCTATGTCTATCATCAGAGGAGCACTCACTTAGAGAATCCAAGCGGGCACATCAGTGTTTAGACCCTTGGATCGGGTGTGGTAATGCCTACAGGCTGCGTGAAGAGCTCAAGCTCTATCTTGCCAACTCAGGTATCACACATATTAGCCACATTGTAGACATGGAACGTTCCACCATATTTTATCAGGCTTGGAAAATTGCTCACAACCTGCACATCCCATAGCACCGGCATCAATATTGGGTGGACTATATATCAGCATTAATAAAATCACACAATAGAATTGTAGAAAGGGAGGATGAGATTATCCGGGCACATGCTAAAAATGGGGTTTACTCCCCTAAGGAGGGATATCTCTGTTTAGCAAATGTTCATAGACCATAGGCTATCGAACATTGGTGGAAAAACATGTGGAAACTGAAAGCACCTCCCAAAACTAGACTATTCATGTGGTTAATTATAAAAAAAGAAGGCTCCCACAAGTGACAATCATATCAAAAGAGCTCAGCATGGACCTTTTTGGTGCTGCTTATGTAAGAACAGTTCCAAATAAACATACCATCTCTTCCTCACCTGCCCAATCACAAGGGACCTATGGAACTCTGTTCTCTCAACAATCTCCACCTAGTGCACGTGACAGGGCTTGACAGTTATGGAAGCTTGGACCACATGGTGGACCTTCGCAACCCCGACTAAGGCTAGAAACCTTCCTCTCCTCATTTTCTAGGCAATCTGGATTGTCCGTAACAGATGCATTTTTCGAGACACTGTTCCTCATTGGCCCTCCTTCACTGCCCACCTTCTGGCAGACTACTACACCATTCCTGAAGACGATGATAATCCTCCTCGCAGGCACATTGTCCTTGAAAACATCAATCACTCTCATCCCTGGGCATATTTTGTCAATTCAACACAAGAAGCTAGGTGTGGGGGCAGTGCCATTCTATATCTTTCAAAATCCTATAATTTCCAAATCCAAATGGGCTTGGGCAGTGGCACAAACAATTTTGCAAAACTGATTATTGTTAAATATCTTATACAATTTGCTTTGGAAAAACAATGCAAGAATCTACAATTTTTCGGGGACTCAAAAATTGTATGCAACTAGATTAACAAATCTACAAACTGTTCTACTTACACTCTAAGACCCATTCTAGACGAGGCCCACAGACTCATCACACATTTTGACTTCTTTGTTTGTCGTCATATCTATAGGGAACGTAACTCATCTGCCGACCTGTTATCCAAGGAAGCAACGATCTGGCCTCGTGGCACATTGCTGATCCAGGAGCAGAGGGATGGTGCACACTATCAGTATTACCACCGTCCATTCATGGATTTTACAGTTTAATTGACTCAACAGGAGCCTGATTTTTGCATATGTTAATAGTTTTTCATAAATTATTTGATGTATATAATATGACAGACATACATACTCTGCGTAGAGAATTTTGTTTCACTTTATCATGAACATCACTGAAGGCAATGCCTCTCTGCGTGGAGTGCACTGTGCTATTTTTGTCTCTTTTTCTACTAGATAAGGTGTTAGCCTCACATACTGCATATGCGTATCACATCTACAACATGTAATTTTCCTTTATTAATGAAAATTACGGTTTTTCCAAGGAGGAAAAACATTTATTTCAACTTTAAAAAAATCTTAAATTTTCCTTATAAATATTTCAAAACTTAAACACATTGTTTGAATATGTCTATATATATATAACTTAAATACATTGTTTGAAGATATATATATATATATAAACTGTTGTTTGAATAT
>APFE030705935.1:0-15294 GCA_000404065.3 Pinus taeda
TTCATCTTCATCACTGTTTGATAGACCATCACTATCTTCATGAGTGTAGTAGCTTTTCTTACTTGCACTTTGTTTATTGTTCCATCTAGCAGGTTCATTTCCTTTATCCTTATAAGGACATTTTACAGCATAATGACCTACTCTTCCACAAGCAACGCATTTAAAAGGTAACTTACCTTTGAACCTTCCAGAACCCCTTTGAAGATTTTTTACAAAGTTTGATTCTTCTTCCTCTTCTTCTGTGACGTGGCTTGCTTCATAATAATCTCCTTTGCCTGATGCCTTGAAAGCAGCTTCTCTTCTGTCTGATGGACCTCCCTTTCTCATTTCATAAGCAGTTAGAATTCCATGTAGCTGAGACATAGTCAGAATTCGTAGATTTTCCTTTTCTTCTATTGCAGATACTTTAGATTCAAACTTGGGGGACAATGATCTTAGAACCTTTTCAACCACAATAGCCTCTTTTATTTCTTCACCCAAATTTTTCATACAATTAACAACTTCATCTACCCGAAGAAAATAGTTAGCCACACTTTCATCATTATACATCTTGAGAGTCTCATACTGAATCCTGAGAGTTTGAAGTTTGGCACGCTTTACCTGTTCATCTCCTTCATAGCTTGTGACAATTTTGTCCCATATTTCTTTTGCGGATTTATAGTGCATTAACTTCATGAATTCCGATTGGGATATACATCCTAATAGGGTACTGACTGCTTTTTCATTTGTTTCATACTTCTTTTTCTCGTCTGCATCTGTAGGAGTAGTTGAAGGAAAAGCATAGCCTGTCTCTATAATGTCCCAAACTTCTGTACCAAGAGATTGAAGATAGGCAGTAACTCTTACCTTCCAATAATTGAAGTTTGTCCCATCAAAGACTGGTGGCCTGATAGATGCTTCCCTCTCGTAGTTGCTCATGATGAAAAGATCTTCCTTCAAGCGATCAAGCTTCTTTAGAAGGACCTGCTCTGATACCAATTGTTGACAATAATACTGAGAGGGGGGGTGAATCAATATTATCTTATTCTTTTACCAAATCTTTCTTATTTATACTTTGAATTATTTTTGCATACCAATACCATAAATAATGAGCATGAATAAGAAAAGTAGACAGTCACATCAAAGAACACCAGATATAAGGTGGAAACCCAATGTGGGTGAAAACCACCTGCTGCAATATGTCTCTATCTTCTTTCAAATTAGAAACTCCTTTTACAATGGTATTGTACTAGTGCAGTCCTTTACCAGTACGCAGGCTGCAACCTGCAGAGAGCTAAAACTCTCTCTTGTTTTCCAGTCTCTCCTGGAAGGGAGCTACAACCCCCTACTTCTTTTCAAGGACCACTTTTCATAAGTTTTCAAACTGGATCCATATACATCAAATGATCATCAAGTACATGTCAATTATACAGTCAGCTGCAATAACCAGATCAATAGTAATAGAACTGAACCCAGAACACCTTATCAACAAGAAAAATTCAACCAACAGAAGATCTTAACACAGATACGCAGTTTTCTTCTTACTGGCCTGTGTCGCTACGCACTTCACCCTCTGCTTCTCTACGTATACCCGCAGAGTTACTTCTGCTGTACTGTGTGGTCACGCACTGCTCCTTTCCCTGATCTGTGTACAGTACGCACCAAAATGTACTATCGCGCCGCATACTGCATAGAAAGCACGCACCCAGAAGAACTATCGCGCCGCATACTATTACAGTAGGTACGCACTCAAAAAGACTATCGCGCCGCGTACTATCACAGTAAGCACGCACCTGAAACACTGTCGCGCTGCGTACCCACGCAATTCACCTTTGTTGCCTCTATGTACCCACGCGCTGCCCCTTCGTCTCTTCTGCGTATCCACGCAATGACCCTTTGTTTCCTCTGCGTACCCACGCACTGTCATTGTTGATCACTTGCGCACCTCTGATTAGGGCCAAAATACAGTCAGATACTCAGATCTGATCTTGCGCACGAGAGATCACCCTTCACAGATTCACTTCCAATTTCTCTTCTAAAGATCAAGCTTTTAAACCAAGAACCCAATATTAGATCTTAAGATATTCAACACCAAAAGATGCTCAAGCCAAATGATCTCCTTAGCTTTATATAGGCATGATCTTCCTTAAATCATGGACTAATACCACGGGCTGACACCATAATAACACAAAACCGTCGGCTAAATACCATGAGAAACCCCACGAGTGGGCGCTTTACTGTCTTGAAGTGTGTGCACTGGGGTATGCACCCCATGAATGGGTAACCCGCGATTTGTACCGGTCCTTGCACGGTATACTGCGGGTACGCACCTCCTGAACTGTTCTTCTGCATACTTCTTTATTTTCATCAAAATGAGAGCCATGCCATGGGTGTTGCCATCAAGTACAACATCTGAAACATATAATCATACCAGAACCATAATGCCAACACAAAGAGGCAAGTGTTAGAGGGGAAGCTTCTGGAAGATTCCATGATCTTCCACCTCGCATTTTGTCCCTACCATTTGTCCATTCCCAACCATCGCACCCTATAGAGGATCCATTCAGTATGCATCGCACCCTATACACTGGGAAGGTGATATTCATCGCACCTTCTGCACTGGGTTTTAAGTGTGGTCCAGTTTTGACCATTTATGAGCAGTTTTCAGTGAAGAACTTCTGGGAGATGATGTAATCAACTGACCTTGTTCCTTTAGGCAGTGAAGAAACACTTTTAGGGACTTAGGAGCCCTCAGTTTATGGACATTTATGATTGGGGTTGAAGTGCCCAAAAATGTCTATAACACCTGTGAGCTGTTAAAAATTGTTTCTGAAGCATATTTTGGACTGTGAGTTCGACCTGAATTTTGATGAGAAGGGCCTCACCTTCGGAATCATCATATTCATAGAATTTCACCATTTCTCTCCAAAATACGAACATAAATAATGTTATCAAAGAGAAATTGGTAATTTTTTGTCCCACACTCATTATGCGTGATTTTTTTTATGAATAGCTAGTGTTGTTTTGTAAGAGAGATTCCAAGCCCATCATCAAGCCATGGGAAGATATTCAAAGTAATCGAAATCGACGTGGATTAGGATATGACAAAGATGAAGACAACTTACATATCCCTGATTATTCAAAGCCCATTCAGTTTGTCAGTGTCGGATTACTTGAACATATCACCTCAGCAAGTTCTCCGCAAGTTGCAGACAAACATCAATACATACAAACTCAAGTTGCAGACAAACCGAAATGTTCTCATTGTCAAAGAACTGGTCATGTGGAAGATCAATGTTTTGATCTCCATCCTTGTCACCATTATGGCAAGTCGAATAATTCATAATAGAAATGTTGCAAACACGACCAACCCGTCAAATTGAAGATAAATTATTCATGGATTGATCCCTGGGAATGGTCATCCACAACCAGAATATTGTACAAGTTTTACAATCAGATTCACTCACACATATTGCAGCCAACCGTCAAATGACAATGGTACTCTCGTGTAGTTGAATGGGGGAGTACAACAGTGAAACTCTCCTACACCTGAAGAGGGGGAGTTCAGATATATTTTGGAGAAGATTGCCTCTCCTTTCAGCTGAAAAAGGGGGGAAAATGCCAATGAAATTGACAAGTGGTTGTCAGACTGAAAGCCTCGAAAAAATCAGCGAAGTAGCCAATGGGCATCTTCATCAGCCAGTGGGCGATCATCATCAGTAGATATGCCAATGGGTGTTCATCACATTTTGTTAGTGGACACATGATGCTGATTTCAAGAAAAGGATAGTTGGATTCTTTTGTAGCTTGGCACATGATGGATTTGTCAAGCGACATTCACAAATGAATCAGATGTGCAGCTGATTCATGTTCTCTTCAGATTTTAGTTTTTTTCAGCATCCAGCTTTGGGGGTTTTTTAGGAAAATGTTTTTTTGAGGATCAACTTGAGAACTTGAAAGATGGTTCCTTGTTCGTTTTGGATCTATCATTGAGTGGGGGAATGTTAGCCTCACTCTCTTAAAAATCAATAATAAATCCAATTATTAAATTAAATAAATAAAACCATGAGAATTCCTCAAACTAAGGAATCTAGTTTGGATGAGAGATTCTCTCCAACTAGCTCTCCTAAATTAGTGTGTAAGTTGAGAAATTGTCTCAACCAAGTGAGTCTAAGATGAATGCATTATCTTAAGACCATTTACTCATGTATTTAAATGTATTATTAAATTTTTTGAATAAAGTGAATTACATGAGCATGAGAGACCACATTATGGCTCTCTGCCTTTTCCGCCAGTTTAATTTTTGTGTATTAATTTGTTGTGCATATGGTTATATGGTTTTGTGATTCTTCTTCATCTGGTGTTGGATATAGGAAGTAATTCAATTCCTTAACTATCTTAGAATGAATGAAATAATGGGTACTACCCACATCAGTCAACAGTATTACCTTTTTCTTCTTGATATATCCTTCTATCTTGAGAGTTTGAGGACTGGTGATTCCTGCCAATGCATTATAATATATGGTCAGATTTATTTCTTCTTCCTCTAGGGTTGGTTCCTGGTGTATATCCTCCTGTTTTGATGTTTCTTGTTCCTTTTCTCACTCCTCTTCAAAATATATGTAGAATAATTTCTTCTCAACACGCTTATAACCTTTAGTGTATTTTCTATCACAACTGTAACAAATCCCTTTTGTTCCTTTTTCCTCCAATTTTTGTGGTGTCAACCTTGTAGGTTGTGGAAGACTAGGAGCAAGAACATTTTCATTTTTATAGTTGTGAGTGGTAGACTTCCTTGTTGCCATAATTTTTCTTTCAACTTTTCTTTCCACCCTACATGCCTTCTCTAATGAATCAAGTTCTGAAAGGCGAACCTCATGTTGGATGTTATCCATTAAAGTACCTATGATGACATCAATCCTATGCTCCTCTAGAATAGTTACTGTGATATTCAATTTTTGGAAATCCTCAATGTGCTTCGCCATTGAACCTTTTGTTTAAGATTTATCGATTGGCTAAAGGTGTTGGTATCTGTATCCTCATAATGTGCTATCATTTCCTCTGTAAAAATTGACCAAGTAACAAGTGGTTTATGATAAAAATCCATTGATACCATACAAACTAATTGGGTTATAAATATAAAGATGCAAATCATAGATTTTGTGAGGGTTGCACATCATGTAGATCGAAATATTGTTCCATCTGTAGTATCCATGTTACCGTATCCTTGCCATAAAAATTCCCCATTTTAATATTTGGAATATGGTTGGTCTTAAACCCAAAGTTAGAGTCTCTAAAATCATGATTAACATTCTTTTTGTTCTCATCGTGAGTTTCATAGAATACCTTGTCACCGTTGGGAAACATTTCTTGTAGCAACTTGTCAAACCTTCCTTCAAACATTTCATTTCTACTTTAAAACATCACTCAAGCCTTCCATGTCCCTTTTTTATTTTTTCTTCTAAACCATCCATATTAACATTCATCATCACTTCCAATCTTTTTTTGTTACTCTTTGAGAGAGTGAAATTTGTTGCACTTGATCTCATAATTTTGATATATCATTTTGCATTTCTTCCTCTTCTTCATGCGTCATAGAAGAGATTTCTAGTTTCTTACTAGGTATTTCCATTTTTTTTTAGGAATTTTGGAATAAAACAACAATATATATGCTTCACTGTGACCTTTGAATCACTTCAAATTGATTTTTGAAACAAGCGTTATGAAAAATGAAAATAAAAAACAAAACTTTTTCTTGCTTTTTAGGAGCTTGCTATTGAAACTGTTGCATCTCTGTAATTTCAGATCTCTAAGGTCTGAAATTTTGTCCTGTGGTATCCCTATGAGTCTTCTTTCCAATCCCAAAATCCAAACCAATATTGGATTCTTCAATAAAGATTTATGCCCAATCTCTCACTATGACCTAATTATAGACTAGTTCAGTAGAGCAGACTTGTATGAAGCACCGTGTGTCACTGTTTCAAACTCCAGTCTTGAAAATGATATAAAAAAAACTATAGTCCATGCAATTTCAGTCAATTTTTACACTATTCAAATCCAATACTCAGAGAAATTTAGGACAATTTTCACTAGGTCACCTGTTTGAGATGGAATTCTAGAGCTTGCAAAAACCCTAACTTTCTCGGATCATATCTCACAAAATATAGTGAACCAAGATCTGAAATTCATACACAACGTTCACCAATATTTCAGTTCCATGTGATTGTAATTTTAGATTCTGAAGCCTCTTATAAAAAACATTATAGCGAAACTTCCAAGATGACCTTCTTGAAGAAGCAAAACCCTAGAATCCAAAGCTTCGCCCATAACCCACAAGTCCTAGGAGTGTAACCTCAATTTGATACCAAATTTTATACAAATAGCTCACATAATAGAAGAAAATATAGATCAACGACTTAAAAATGAGCCTCTTCGAGGACAAAACCTCTTTTACATTACATAAATGAACAATTATTGGATGATACAAATGATAAGACCTCCTTGGTATATATAGGAGTCTAAGGGGTCACAATATAATCATAACCTACATAACAATAATAATGTAAGGGCACAAAAATAACAATAGGGAGGTACACTAACAATAACAATAAGGGGTATACACTAGTATTATAGGGACCTAACAAATATGGATCACCCCATTGAGGAGGTTGGTCTTGATATGGATGAAAATGAGGAATGACATATTGAGGAGGATAAAATCATGAATATGGATCACCCCATTGGGAAGGATAAGTCCATGGATACCAAGGTGAGGTGATAGGGGGATACCAAGGTTGAAATTGTGAATTATAGGTTGTATTGAAAGAGAAGGGGTACTTCATATCTCGCTGATATGAGTTGACAAAGTAGGGATTCTCCATGCCTCCTTCCAAATTATTTGCCACATATTCTTCTTCTACCTACACATGATCAAGCAAGGGATTTTTGGTGTTGAATATAATATATATATATATATATATATATATATATTATATATATTTTTTTTTTTTTTTTTTTTTTTTTTTTTTTTTTTTTTTTCTATAATTTTTTTGAATGAGAATGCTAATGCAATGGAATGAAAGATGCCTAATGAAATTTTTTGTTTTTGCAGAAAATAAAGAGGGAATCATTCCAAGAAAAAGGGAGTTCTATATTTGAAACCTCTTTAACAATGCTGCCAAAAAGTGATGAGCCCCAGTATTGCAACAAGAATGTTGCAACTCTTGAGGTTATCTACTTAAAATATCAACCCGGGGTTCATACAAATCTAAGAGGGGTTGGAAATGTATGTGCAACATACACCTTCATCTTCCTATTTTGAATCCCTTTTATGCAAGTGAAAGAAGGCAATGAAACAACTTCAATTGAGAAAATATCTAAGTAAGTCGCCAACCCTAAGTTGCAAAAATTAAATAACAATAAGTAATCCTATTTTACTTTTGTTGGAAAGTACATGGAAAAAAGGAAATATATTATATTTCAAAAAATGATAAGCATAATGACAAGTTAAGAAAATATAATCTATCTTGTTGGAAATGAAATCTATTCTATTTTGCAAGAAAGGAAATTCCTAAATTACTCTTGCAAGAAGGAAATCACACTTTGCATGAAGTAAATTGCCGAATGGAAATCTTGACTAATTGCAGAAATCAACATTCAAGATGAAAGCAATGTAGTAGCTAAGTGGAGACCTAACCAAGCCTTAACTGAACCAAAGTGTTATCATATAATTCATAGGCTATAAATCTACTTCAAACATGAATTTGTAGTGAATTTGGGGTAGGAAGATCTCGAAACAAATTGGTATAAGATTGCTACAAGATTGTTATTCCCCAAGTTAACTTGTTGAATGCCCAAGTAAATAAAATGAAAATAATATGGGATAATTTTTTTTATTATATAGGATTTCCTAGGACTCCAACCCAAGTGGAATCACTCAAAAATACCCCTTTTAACATATGCTAAAAAATAATAGAAAATTATTACTCTAAAAACCGAAAATTCAAGAATTACTGAGCTAGTTAACCTATCAAATGACTAACCTTATCAAGTGAAAATTCTATGGGGAAAATTTGTTATTAATTAGAATTATTTTAGGAATTAATACAAGTGTAATAAACTCAAAAGATTCTAATTAACATGTGCTAAAAATTAGCAGAAAATAACTACTAGAAACCAGAAATTTCATAGCAATGAACTAGTAAGTTGATGTAAATGCCCAAATGCCTAGGATATTTTTAAGCTCAAATACAAGTGGAATCAACTTGAAAAAATCTCATTAACATGTGCTACAAATTAGTAGAATATTATTATTGTTTTGCTATAGGAAGGTTTCCAGAAATTCCAAAATTATGAACTAGTAAACCAATCCAAGTAGATTGATCATGGATATGAATTTTCAAGGTTGTTTTAAATATGAATCATGCTTGTGACTTCATAAATAACCTGAAAAAACTCACTTCAATAATTTAACCAATATAACCTACAACAAATGAAACGTGAATACTAAATGTACAATTAGGAAAAACAACAATAGAAGATGCAAGTGAAAACATTCAAAGAAGATAAAGAGATTGTACAACAGAGATCTAAGGCTCTTGGGATGGCCAAGTCCAAGAATACTCAAAATCCTATGAAGGAAAACAAGTTTTAGAAACTAAAAATGACACCAGAATTCATTATTTGAATCAATCCAAGTACATCCCTACTAGAAATGAAAGTAGAGATGCTAAATAACAATTCTTCTCCATGATAAGACTAAGAAATACCTGCCCCTAAAGGATAATTCGAAATTTTAATTATAAAAATAGACAGGGATGCATCCTTCTTAAAAGGAGGCAACTTTTCCCCTCCAAAATCCCTCAAGAAGCGGATCTAATTCCCAACACTAAAAACTTTCATTAAATGACAAGGAAAAAATTCCTAGGTTTTCTCAATCATTGGAGCTCTAGAATCTATTGAATAATTTCATAATATCTTGTCCATTTATTATCTATTATTTTTCCATTTTGTAGCAAGGAGAAAGTCTCTATATTATCTTAGCCTCGAAATCTTCATAATTTGCCCAATACTATCACAATAGTCTATAAAAATAAATAATATTAAGCAAATAATATGTAAGTATCTCTAAACCTTCCTAATGAACATATTAAAGCTAAAAAGATATCATCCAATAGAGAAATAGAGGTTTAATGCGCTGAAGGAAGGTCATATGGACCTTAGTTTGTATCTAATTTTGAGGCCCATCATATACCCTACTTAAAGTGTTGCTCATCCTCTAGGAAACTTAGTGACTTAACTATGCCTCATTCATGGCCCTGGTGGCCTCCTCTTTTACATTTATCACTCCTTTCTCTTAAGAAGCTTGGTTGTAGGTTCTACAAGGACAAACACAAAAAAATAGTTGTTCTTTTCATGCATTTTTTTAAAAGCCTTTTAAATCAATTTTTTTTTTTCTCTTTGTTGGCTTGTAGGGAAAAGTGGCATCATGACCTTTTCATTCACACCTTCTCCCTTGACACCCTCATTCCATTTTCACTCATTCTTCCAAATTGCTTATGTACAAAAAAATCATAGTTTTTTCTAAAGACCATTATTCTTCCTTTCCCCCCATGTGAAAGATGGGCTCTTGAAGGGTTCTAGGTTTGGAAAGGATTTCGATATCCTTTCCTAACATCCTGCTATCTTTTTCCACCATTTGGCCTCCTTTGGAATGCTCAAAATGGCTTTAGATACAACCCTGTACAAATACATAGCATCCTGTAACATCTTATAGTATACCTCTAACATCTTGTAGCACATCAAAAACTCTATCAAATATTGACCATAATTGCACCTAATGCATAATTTTTACCTCTTACATTTCTATAACATTTTCTAGGCATTTGACACAAGTTAGAAGAGATCATAAACCTCTTGGAAAGCATCTTTTCATCATTGTGGTTTGAGTTCTATTTTGATGGTGAATGCCTTCTTTCATTTTGCTGCCTTCTTCTTCTCTTTTTTGGCTTAGATAATTTCCAAATGGCCTCTAGAGTTCTCCATTCTGCTATTTGTATCACAACAAGTTTGATTAGGTCTTTCATAGTGTTAGAAATTATATATTACGGAGCAATGGAACACATAAAATATTGCAGAAATATAAACACAGAAAACACATAAAACAAGAGAGACATAGATATATGTGGTTCACCCAGTTTGGGCTATGTCCACCCCAAATAGCCAGTCCATACTTTCTATTATCCAACAAAATGAAAAGACACAACCTACATCAGATCCGTTGTAATATCCTCTGTTTTTCTCTCACAGTCTCACCTCTCTACTTTTCGCTCGAAGAATACACATCTATTACACAGCCTCAAATACAATGCCCTCATACAAAGAGAGGGGTTGCCTTCTAAGGCAAGAAACCCTAAATTAAACATAAGTTCTACCGTCAGATCATCCGCCTAATGAACGGCCCATATTGACTAGAAATTACTATACTTTTACAAGGAAATTTTACATCTGCTTTTAGCTTCGAGGGCACTACTCTCAAAACCCCTGCCGGGGGACCGTTGGCCCCCAGACCCCCCAGTCGGGGGGGAATCGGCCCACCCGAACCCTTGCGGAGGGGACAAGTTCCCCCCATACCTCGCCACATGGAGGGGTGCACAAACTTCCTGGGGTATACATCCGGCTGAAACAAAGACCTCTAAACAATCATGCTCCATACTCAACAATCTCCCACTTGGAGAATGATTGTAGCGACTCCATCGCTGCTTCATTTCTGGAAAATGACTCCTCTTTGGACTTGGTTTTTTCTCATCTTCATAATCATCCTTGAAGACAAATTGAAATTGAGCATATTCTTAGTTTCTCCCTGGTTACAACTTTTGTTAGCATATCTGTAGGATTCTGGCTAGTGTGTATCTTTTCCAGCTTCGACTCTCCATATTCCAACACTGATCGTATGAAATGGTACTTGAGCTATATGTGTTTAGTCTTGGAATGAAATATTGAGTTCTTTGCAAGATGAATAGCACTTTGGCTATCACTGTATAATGTGCCCATATCATGCTCCTTACCCAATTCACCCATAAACCTTTGTAACCAAATCATTTCTTTACTAGCCTCTGTAGCAGCAACATACTCCGCTTTTGTTGTTGAAAGTGAAACAACACTTCGGATTTTTGAAACCCAACTGATAGTTGTTCCACCAAAAATAAATACATATCCTATAGTGCTCCTCCTATTATCTCTATCACCTACCATATCTGCATCAACATATCCCTGTAGGGAAATGTTTGAACCACCAAAGCATAATGCTTGATTTGTGGTACCTTTTAAATATCTGAGAATCCATTTCACTGCCATCATGTTCCTTTCCTGGATTGTTCATGTACATGCTTACAACTCCCACTGCATGTGCAATATCAGGCCTTGTGCAGACCATTTCATACATTAAGCTTCCAACTACTGATGCATATGGAACTTTAGACATATAATCCACGTCTGCTTGGGTCTTTGGGCACATTTCCTTACTAATTTTGAAATGGCTAGAAAAAGGTGTACTAACTAGTTTTTCATTGTGCATATTAAATCTTTTCAACACCTTTTGTATGTACTCATTCTGATACAATTTTAATTTGCAGTTTTTCCTGTCTCTAGTTATTCTCAAACGAAGGATTTGTTTTGTAGCTCCCAAATCCTTCATTGCAAATGAATTTGCCAATTTTCTTTTGAGCACATTTATTTGCTGCATGTTAGACCCTACAACAAGCATGTCATCTACATACAATAACAATATAATATCGCTGCCATCATTTTTCTTTTTCAGATAAACACAATGATCAGAGTGACCTCTAGTATAACCTTGTTCAGACATAAACTTGTCAAATTTTAGATACCACTGCCTTGGAGCCTGTTTTAAGCAATACAAGTTCTTCTTCAACCTGCACACTAGTTTCTCCTTCCTTTTCACTTCATATCCTTGTGGTTGCTGCATATATATCTCTTCCTCTAAATCCCCATGGAGAAAGGTTGTCTTTACATCTAACTGCTCAAGATGCAAATCTTTAACTGCTACTAGACTTAAAATAGTTCTGATTGAAGTCATTTTAACAATAGGAGAAATATTTCATCAAATTCAATACCTTTCTTCTGTGCAAACCCCTTCACCACAAGTCTAGCTTTGTACCTCTATTTTCCTCCATCTTCTTCTTTTAGCTTGCAAACCCATTTATTCTTCAATGTAGTTTTTCTTGCAGGCAACCTAGCTAAGTCCCAATTTTGGTTATGCATTAAGGAGTCCATTTCTTCTTCCATAGCTACCTCCCACTTCTTCCTGCTTTCAACCTGCATTGCTTCTTCATAACATTCGGGTTCACCAGAATAAGTCAACAATAAATAATATAATGAAGGAGAGTATCGTTCAGGGGGTCTACTTATCCTGGTAGATCTTCTAACACCACTTTCAGATGTTTGAGGTGCCTATTGTTGTTGTGGTGGTTGTTGTTGCTGTAGTTTTTGATTATTATTATTTTCATGCACCTTTACTTTTTTAGTGATTTTATCAAGAACCGCGTATTCCTTGTTTTCTTTTTCCTGCTTCTTTTCCTGCAATTGATTCTTATACAAGACCTTTTCATTGAATATTACATCTCTGCTCCTAATGATTTTGTGATTTTCGTAATCATATAAGCGATAACCAAAATAATTAACACCATATCCAATAAAGGTACATTTCTTTGACATTGCCTCAAGCTTTGATCTATTTTCTTTATTAATATGGACAAAGGCCTCACAACCAAAAGGCTTTAAAAAAAGAGTAGTTTACCTTTTTACCTATCCATGCTTTGTTTGGAACACCACCATCCAAGGAACTTGAAGGCCCTTTGTTTATTAGATAAACAATATTATCTACAGCATCTGCCTAAACTTGTAAAGGTAATCCTTCATGCAATCTCATGCACCTTGCATGCTCCATGATTGTTTTGTTCATCCTTTTTGATACACCATTTTCTTGTGGTGTTCTTTGAACTGTCTTCTATCTACGAATTCCATGCTCTAAATAGTACCTATCAAACTCTTTGCTACAATATTCAACTCCATTGTCTGATCTGAGACACTTCAATTTCTTTCCTGTTTCAATCTCAACCAAAGCTTTCGATTTCTTGAAAGTGTCAAATACATCAGATTTATTCCTAATACAATAAATCCAAGTTTTTCTAGTTTCATCATCAATAAAAGTAACATAATAATGAGAGCCACCGAGAGATGATACCTGAGTAGGTCCCCATACATCTGTATGCACAAGCTCTAATTTTTCGCTCTTCTTTTCTTTCCCAACATTGAGAAATCTGACTCTCTTCTGTTTTCCATAAATTCATTTCTCACAGAAGTCCAAATCAACATTCTTCAAACCTGGCAACAAATTCCTTGAGTGAAGAATCTTCATCCCCTTTACACTCATGTGTTCAAGCCTATGATGCCATAATGTTGCATCTGCTCCTTTGGAAGTTAAAGCATTAACAGAGTTAGAAATACCATTGCATAAATACAATGTACCAACCTTTTCACCTTTTGCTATTACCAGGGCTCCTTTGGTGACCTTCCAAGCTTTATCTATGAAAGTTGTCACACAATCTTCACTTCCTAACTACCCTGTCGAAATTAGAGTTTTCTTTAGATCTAGAATGCCTTACCTCCTTTAGTAGCCATTGGTTTCCATTCTGCTATTTTACAGAACCTTACCCATTCCAACAATTTTACAGGGTTTATCATCACCCAAACGAACTTGTCCAAAATCTCCTTGAACATAGTCATGGAAGTATTTCTTATCAGGTGTGGCATGGAATGAGGCCCTTGAATCTACCACCCAGGAATTAGTAATATTTTCGAAAGAAATAATCAAAGCATCTTGTAACACGTCACTTGTCACATTTTCTTCATGATTGTTTTCTTGTTGTGCATCTCCTTCTTTTCCTTTCTAAGATTTACAATCTTTCTTTAGGTGTCCTTTATTTTCGCATTTCAAGCACACTATCCCAGATCTGGACTTGGATCTGCCTTTCCTTGATTTACTGTGATATCCTGAGCTCTTTCCTCTTTCCATTTTTCTTCCCCTAGACTCTGCACTCAAAGCATTACCCGATGTATCACCGGAGCTTTTCCGTCGCATTTCCTCGCTAAGGATAGCACCGACAACATCATCCAACTTTCAAGTACTAGATCCAAAAACAAAGTTACTAATGGCCATTACCAAACCATTCCAACTTTCTGGTAATGAGCACAAGAATAACAGAGCTCTAACTTCATCGTCAAAGTTTACCCCTACAGAACATAACTGACTTGTAACAGTATTAAAATCATTTAAATGGTCTGCAACAGATCCACCTTCCGACATCTTCATATTAAATAACCGTTTCATAAGAAATACCTTGTTTGAGGCCGAGGGTTTTTCATATAGTTTCTCCAATGTCTTAATCAAACCCTTTGTTGTTGTTTCCTTCGAAATGTTGAAGGCGACTGACGCTGCGAGGCACAACCGAACTGTTCCTAGTGCCTTTCTATCGAGAAGGTTCCATTCTTCATCTATCATACCCGTCGGCATATTTGTTTTTCAGCCCAATGGTAGGTACAAATCTTTCTGATACAGATAATCTTCCATTTGCATCTTCCACAGTGAGAAGTTTTGGAAGTTAAATTTCTCGACCCTAAACTTACCATGTTTTGTTGTTGCTCCCACTCAAACCAGGAACCCTTCTCTCCTGCGAGTTTGTCAGCCAAATAGACCTTTGGCTCTGATACCAGTTGTTAGAAAATTATATATTACAGAGCAATGGAACACATAGAATATTGCAGAAATATAAACACAAAAAACACATAAAACCAGAGAGACACAAATATACGTGGTTCACCCAGTTTGGGCTACATCCACCCCGAACAGCCAACCCTTCCTTTCTATTATCCAGCAAAATGAAGAGACGTAACCTACAGTAGATCCGTTGTAATATCCTATGTTTTCTCTCACAGTCTCACCTCTCTATTTCTCGCTCGGAGAATACACATCTATTACACAGCCTCAATACAATGCCCTCATACAAAGAGAGGGGTTGCCTTCTAGGGAAAAAACCCCTAAACTAAACATAAGTTCTATACTTAGATCATTTGCCTAATGAACGGCCCAGATTAACTAAAAATTATTATACTTTTACAAGGCAATTTTACATCTATTTTTAGCTTCGAGGGCGCTACCCCCGAAACCCCCATCGGGGGACTACTGGCCCCCGGACCCCCCAGCTGTGGGGGATTGGCCCCCCCGAACCCTCGCAA
>APFE030705935.1:17661-41398 GCA_000404065.3 Pinus taeda
GTGGAGGGGTGTACAAAATTCTTGGGGTATACATCTGGCTGAAACAAAGACCTCTAAATAATCATGCTCCACACCCAACACTCGGTTCACTAGTAATCCATACACTCCTCGGCCCCAGTCCATACACTCCCAATCTCATTGATCAATGTTGTATCCACTCTATATACCACCACCATACATATACCACTACTATCCAAATTACCACCGCGTTCAAATACCTCCCACCACCATTGTTTGAATTAACATGAAGGGTGTCGTTTTTTGAATTAAAGGGAAGGCTTTCGAGCTTTGCAATGATGACCTCCAGAAGTTTAATGGCCACCATGAGTGGTATGGATATGAAACATTGAGTTAAGTTGAACATTTGTTGCGTACATTCTGATTTTATATGCTATTTTAAATGGTGCGATGTTTGCAATGAGTTGTAGGTTGAAGTTTTTAAATATTTTTAATCAAAGCATATGTAAAGACTGAGTTGGGTTTTAAAAGGTCGTATGGTCATATAAGTGTTGACACGCATACGATGCCATACGCAGCCCTCCCATATGCAACCCTCCTACTTGGCCTTGATACCATTGTTTGAACACTACATTGTCCCCACTGACATATAACGCCTATCTGTTGCATATACTCCTCCCCATACCAAATTTATTATAATAGTGTGTTTCCATACCACAACCGGCCTCCTCCCAGACAATGATTTCATTTTCCAAAGATTAGTTTGGGATTTAAAACGAAATCCTCCCCTCATATGTTACCTCTCTATATCATAATTATATTTTTACCACCAGGAGTGATTTTTTGCAGCAAAGTACATTTTTTTACACAATACAAATTTTAAATGCATTCATTGACCTCTATAGGTGGAGTAGTTCTCTCTAGAAAAGAGAATTATCCAGAATGGTCACGGAAGATAAAACACTCTCATTTCCAATGAGCTGTGGAAAGGAGTTTGTGTAGGAGAAGGAGATAATGAACCTACAAATCCAACCTCAGATAAGGAGTTCACCATTTGGGAAAACAAGAAAATCAAGGCCTATGCCTTGATTGCAGCATCTGTAAATGAAGAGGTGAGTCACCATATTTCACCATTTTTAAATTCTTTTGAAGCCTTACAGAAGTTGAAGGAACTCTATGACTCACACTCTGAACTTGAAGTTGTCTAATTGATTATTAAATTGTTTAGTCTTGAATTGAAAAATGATGATCCTCTTGATTTAGCATCAGAAGCAAGATCCATTATGCATGATATCAAAGCCACTAATGTTCAACTGGACATTCCTCTTATATATTTTATCAAGGAACTTTATCCCACTTATTCAAATTATCTTGAGTCATTTCAAGCAAATGGAAACCCCAAAGATATTACCTTTGACTCCCTTATGAAGAAAGTTGTGAGAGAGAGAAAGATTTTGGGAAGAAGACAACTCCTCAGTCTTCTAAAGAAGTTGTGTGTCTTGCACATGGAGAGAAGAATCATGCCCAAGATTCTTCTAGAGGAAGAGGTGGTTGAATAGGAAGAGGAAGAAGAAATTTCAGAGGCAGGGAGGGCAGACACTCTCGAGGAGAAAAGTCTGATCTTCATTGCATACATTGCAATAGAGATGGACATGATGAATCTACATATAAGTTGCCTTTGGATAGAATTGAGTAGGAAAGAAATCAATTCAAAGGTAAAACCAATGATAAAGAGAAAGTTAAAGCGCCTGAATCCGCTCACTACATTGTGGCACATTGTAATATTGGAGTAACTGAAGACTTTTTTAATGCTTCACTTGCTTCTTGGAGAAATGATTGCTTACTTGATTCATGAGAAACTTGCCACGTGAATTTTAGAAGAGATTTTTTTGAATAATTTACCAATAATTTTGATGGAGCAGTAGACTTTGCAGACAAATCAAAACTCAAGTGATCAGGGCTTGGCACAATCAAGCTCAAATTTCCTGGTCTTCCAGACTTTCTTTTGCATGATGTTTTATATCTCCCATAGTTGAGGAGAAACTTGTTGTCCTTGGTCCACATCCACCAGCAAAGACACTCCATTCATATGTTTGATGACAAGGTTGAGGTCAGAAATGCATCAGATCACTCACTTGTCATGAAAGGGATAGAAGAAGAAAGATTTCTGAAGCTGCAAGGTACCTCTACTTGTGCACAAAATTTCTCATACAGTTCCCATTATGATGAAGGTGCATTTCCATTAAGTCTTTTATGGCAAGCTAGATTTGGACACTTGAACTATGACAACCTTCACTTTTTGAAGAAAAATGGTGTTACTGGTTTGCCTACAATTCCTAGGAAACTTAAGCAATGTGATGCTTGTATTCTAGGAAAGCATAACAAACAATCTTTTCATGATTAACATTCCAAAGCACATAGAAAATGTGAACTCATTCATTCAGATTTATGTGGTGCCATGCATGTTCCTTCTACAAATGGAAATAAATATATGATGACATTTATTGATGACTAAACCATAATGTGTTGGGTTTATTTATTGAAGAACAAATCTAATTCTTTTCAAACATTTAAGAACTTTCATACATGGATTGAAAATGATGCACAATCTCATATTGGCTCTATTAGCACTGATAATGGAAAAGAATACACTTCAAACAAATTTGAAAACTATCTTCATCAGCATGGGATCAAACATCAAACAATTGTGCCTTATAATCTCCAACATAATGGAGTAGCTAAAAGAATGAATAGGACAATCTTAAATATGGTACGTTCCATGATGTTTTTCAAGAATGTAAAATTGATGTTTGGGGTTGATGCAGTTCTATGTTTTGTATATGTAAAGAATATATGTCCATCGAACATTATTAGAAACAAGAATCCTTATGAAATGTGGTATGGACACATTCCTTTGATAAAGCATCTAAGGGTCTTTGGTTCCACCTGTTATGACTTGATACCAAAGGAACAAAGAAACAAACTTGGTGCACGGAGTCATAAGTGTATCTTATTAGGGTATTCAAATACCTCCAAAGCATGCCATCTCTATGATGAAGTTGATAAGAAGTTTGTTGTATCTAGATATGTAACCTTTCTTGAGTCTTCCAAATCTGACAATGTTGTTGAGCGGAAGCTTGATCCCTTGGATAGATTCGTACATGCAAAATAATTTCAAGAATTTGATAATCAGGTTCCACATCTTGAAGGGGAGATTCCTATACTAGATCAATTTGTGGAATCTTCTTCTGAAGCACTCTCTCCCCCACATGAAGCTCCAACCATTGATGATACTTTGAGTGATGTGATTGACAGAATTGGGAGACTCAATCTTAATTCAATCCCAACTTAGTCAACTGAGAAGCCTGGGCCATCTCAGAAAGGTCCTCCAAAATGGTTGACAAAGACACTTGAAAGTGTTCATCCTTATGAGGTTGGAAAGACAGGAACAATAAATTCAACAAGGCAAAATGGAGGTGATGTAGATGATTATGATTCACCTGTTGATATGGATGTTTCTTATGATTGTGAACTCAATTTGTCTACAGAGTTTGAACAAACTTCCTTCAAAGAAGCTGCTTCGCATGAGGAATGGAAAGAAGTGATGCGGAAGGGATATGATGCCTTGATAAATAATGGCACTTGGAAGTTGGTTGATCCTCGATTGGGAACCAAACCAATTGTCTGCAAGTGGGTCTACAAGAACAAGTATCAAGTTGATGGCTCACTTGACAAGTATAAATCCATGCTTGTGGCAAAAGTTTTTGCACAGAAGGAAGGGGTTGATTATGAGGATACTTTTTCCCCCACAAAAAATGGGCTACCATCCAGACACTCTTTTACTTGGTGGCTCAGAACGATTGGAAATTCCATCATATGGATGTAAAAACTACTTTCTTAAATGGAGATATGAAATAAAATGTTTTTATGTCCCATCCATAAGGATTTTTTGTGAAGGGCCATGAACATAAAGTATGCAAACTTGTGAAATCCTCGTATGGCCTCAAGTAAAAAGTTAATTGAGCATCTTCTGAAACTCAACTTCGAACATTATGATCTTGATGATGAAACTTTGTTTGTCAAGAAAGTTGGCAAAACAATTGTATATCTTGTGGTATATGTAGATGATCTTTTGATGACAGGGAATAATGAGAGCTACATTGCATCCATAAAGAAGGAATTGAGGAAATGTTTTGAAATGACTGACTTGTGCTATGTTCACTACTATGCTAGTATTGAAGTAATTCAACATTGGAAGTCTACATTCCTCTTGGAAAAGAAGTACACTGGAGATTTTTTGAACATGTTTGGCATGACTGAGTGCAATCATTTAACTACTCCGATGGAACAAACTTAAAGCTCACATCCATTGAAGGAAAAGAATTTGAGGATGCAACAAAGTATAAGCAACTTGTAGAAGTCTCGAATACCTGACTACTACCAGACCGGACATTTCATTTGTTTTTGGAATTCTCTCCAGTTTCATGCAAAGCCTTGTGAGGGACACTGGTCTATTGCTAAAAGAGTTCTAAAGTACTTGAAGGGAACCCAAGGCTTTGTACTCAAGTATACACAGGTGGGTGACTTCAGCTTGATTGGATACTCTGATTAAGACTTCGATGGAGAGAAAGAAACTGGGGTATCTACTTCAGGTTACGCTATGAGTCTTGGATTAGGAGTTATCTCCTAGAGATCACGCAAAAAATTAGTTCCTACAGATTCCACAACAGAGGAAAAATATGTGGCAGCAGCTGAGGCAACAAAAGAAATTGTGTGGCTTAGGAAAATTCAGGAATATTTGCAGGTGAAACAAGTGCATTCAACTCCACTCATGATTGACAACACCTCTGCAATAGAGTTGGCCAAGAACCCAAAGTTCCATGATCGAATGAAGCACATCAATATAAAATACCATCTGATTTTACCTCATGTTGAGGCCAAGACAATCCATCTAAGCCATTGATCCACTAATGAGAAGATTGCATACATCTTCGCCAAAGCGCTTGGAAGAGAAAAGTTCGAAAGATTCAGAATGATTTTTGGACTCACCAACATCCCTTCATATTAAGGGGGGGAATGTTGACACTTAATCATTGGGATTGGGTGAATATTTGTAAATAATGTAAATAGTAAATAATGGAGAATAGGAAAATGAAGAGACACTGGGAAGTGAAGCCCAAGATGATCTCCCTCCTTGTATATATCCATGAGAAATCTTAATGAAGAAACACAATTCATTTGAGGAGTTACCTCTTGGTCTGACATGAAGTTTGAAATGAAGAGGAAGGAGGTAAATGGACTGATATTTAAGTAGCGGATGTGGGAGGAGTAAAAATAGTTGATACAATAGGGGCAGAAATCAGTGGAATGTTGAATGGAGCAAAAAATGGTGAGAGAGAGACACTTGTGACAAAATGGAATAATTTGGAGGATTTAGTAGCAGCTTCGTGGAGCTCATGGAAAAGATCTTCAATCTCATGGAATTTAGCCCAAATATCTTGATCTACTTCTAATACACCTTCCTTTTGAGAATAAATAGAAGATTGCAACTTTGACTAATCAAACACTGTGTCTACCAAACTACCTTCTGATTTGGATCTGAAAAGGCTTTGTTTGAACCTCAAATCAAATTGGATGTGGTCTATTGAATCGATTTTTTTAGGTAGGGAAAGGGATCTCTATATGAGACTGATCTTGGTTTCTTTTGCATGCTTCTTATTTCGAAACAACTTCTATGGATTACCCAAAACTTCAGGGTGGGTTAGGATCTGGATGATGTCTGGTGTATACTTTCCTAGAAGCCAGATTTCCTTACAAAAAATTGATTTCAATTGATCTCAAAATCACTAACGATTGGGTAAATAATCAGTGTGTTGGTGTCTAGTTCTTTGTCACCCTCATGAACTAGATCTTGTCTCTAATTGCATATTTTTTTCCAGGGAAAATATTTCACTCCCCGAAAACAATGCTAGATTGTTAGCTCATTGTAATTTTCCCTAGGTTGAGGAGAGAAATTCAGAGGTAACCAAAAAACCACTTGTAAGATAAAATCTAACCCTTCTAGCTTTAGAGAGGGCTCTCTTTATCAAGGATGTTCAATTACTCAGATGTTAAGCTAGGTATAGTACTCATAAGGGTATGATTTTCCAATATTTTCTAGTAGGAAAGGAGATAGATCCATTGGGCATGGTGTCAAGTCTACCTAATTATGTTTCCAATAATTAAATGAAGAGAAAATAGATCTTCTACAGGGGTGAGGTAGGTAGTCTCTTTAGATTTTTTTAGTCTGAGTTCGTTGAAAGAGGGTGAGTGAAGAAAAATGGAAAATGACAAAAAGAGCATCAAGCATCAAGATTAATTATAACTGTCATTTTAGCAGAAAACATAGATGTCTAGAAAACTAAAGCAAAGCATTGTTTGGAGTGAATTATGAATCAAATATTTGTTTAACTAAACAAGAAGACATACATTCAAATCTTGATTGTCATAGAAAATAATTTACAAAGAAAGGAAGCACGTCTCCAAAGCAAACTAACTCAAGAATCCTTGCAAATTCCACCTCTATATTTCATTCACTGTAAAAATATGTAAAGAATATGTGTAGTACACAATGTCTTTCTCCTAAACCTAACAAACCCTTTTTTAAATTACATTCATATCATAAATAAGCCAAAATGAATCAGTTACCACCTCTAGGGGTCGAATTCCTCATTAGGGTTTTTGTTTCTAACTTTGCAATGAAAATAGAATTGACTGCTAAAGACTAGGGACTGCTTAACTATATGTTTTATAAGCATTTTACATTAATTTCTCAGCCCCAAATCGAGCCTGATGACTCCAACATGTGTGAACAAGCTTGAACATGGATATTGCCCCCCCTAGTTGATTTCTTTCAGCACACAAAGCCTCGAATTTTGACAAATTCATATATAGCCAAAAACGTAGTGTCGGTTTCAAACACGCAGTGCTAGTTTCAAAAGCCCAATGCCATCTTTTTATGGTTTGAGTGACAGTGACATTTATGGACACGCTGCATACATTGATAATGATGTTGACAATGCAATAATCATGCCATATACCTCTTTCAATATTTCACCAAAAATGCAAAATATTCATCTCCACATCAAAAATTCTAACCCTAATGCTAAATAGGGCACAAAATGATATAAAACTTGCTTATTCAAAAATAACTTCAGATTTCTGACTAAATGTAGTTGTGAGAGGGACTTTATGTAAAACATTATCACCTGGAAATTCAACCCCATAAACAAGCATACTTTAGGAAAAAGTCAAAAAAACAAAATTGTGTTATTTAACCCCTTCCAGCATTCAAACTTTGGTTTCCTTAGTCAATAGGTCCAATTTTCCTCTATCTTTCTCCTACATCTCCCTTAACTATTTTTTGGTGGCTCTTAATTCTTTTCTTAGAGAAATATTTTTCTTGCATACATTTTTCATTTTCATGTGTAGTGGAAGGGATCTACTCAACATGTATTTGGCATTGTCCATTATTGGCTAATAGATGTCCAAAAGATCACTCATTTGTTTCTTGGTCATTTCATCCTATTGCTTGAACTCAAACTCTCCCTATGAGCCTCCTTCAATTGCCTTCTCAACATGTTAAATGGGTGCTTCCTCTCATCTATGTTTGTCTTATCTTCTTGCATTATCTTCTCTTCTTGGATTTGTTGCTTCCTATATGAGGATTTGGTAATCCTAGCTGTTAGAACTTCTTCCTTCTTAATATCCTCTTTCATTACTTTTTCTTTGCCCTTGGATTTGGTAGTAGCTAGGGTAGCTTTACCCACTCGCACATCTTGACTAGGTTCAACTGTCTTTTCTAGAATGACTTTCTTTAATTCCCTATTTTCTTGCTACAACTGTGAAATAACCATATGGGCCTTCTTCAACTATTCTTGCAATTGAGAAATATTTTTGATTTTATCATCAACAAATTCATCTTCTCGTATAGTCTCCATTGTTTCAAATGTCTCCTCTGAGGGAAGCCTTTTGGAAACAAACCTAGTGAGAGGTTTTTTAGGGACATCTAGAGAAAATTGTAGCTTCTTAACTTTCTTCCATTTTGTTGACTGCACTGTAGCTAAGGCCTCTTCATTGAACTTCCAGTTTGGGATTGAATGTCTTTTTCCACTGCTAAGGGTGTTTCTTTCTTGCTCAAGGAACTAGCTGGCACGTCACCGACTAGGTTTGAAGAATCAACAAATGAATGCCATGATTGATTTCTCTTATTTGGCTCCTCCAATACCAACAACTTAGTTAAGGAAGATTAAAAATGAGAGTGAATTTGAAGCACTCTTGAAGAGCGGATAAATGGTGAGACCTTCTCTATCGATCTTCTTTCCTTACATGGTCAGATTGATTCAGGTTATAGATTTGTCCCTCGCGTCATCGCTAGGACCCAATCTCGCTGCTTGCGGATCTGATAAAGAAAATTTTGATAGCTCTGATAATTGGTATTGAAATCCAGGGTGGGCATGGAGAATGAAAACCGAGACTTTCGATAGGATCAAACAATAGAACATGAAGGAAGAATTTATGCCCTTTACTGAACTCTGCAAGGGATCTATAGCAGGAGACGAGTGTCGCAAACATGATTGGGGCCTAGATAATCTCAGTAGCAAGGCGGATCTGGCACAGGAATCATACCCCTGCAAGCCCATAACCATAAGAGTTGTCTCAATAAAATTTGAAGGGAAACTCTTGAAAGGGATCTATGGATCTATGGAGCTTAACATGTGGAATGGAAAACTGGCATGGAAACTATATCACTTATTGCTCATCGTCACAACAACCATCTCAGTGAGATCTGAAGCCAAAGTTTCGGATCTAGCAGTAGATCACCTACCACTAACACCTATTCTCATAAATCCACAGATCTTGAGCCTGGATATGGATATTTTTGAGCCCATGAAGGAATATCGAAAACAAAATAGACATGAAGAAGTAGAATCGAGGTGTCTGCTTCCTCTTCCACTGGTACAGACTATTTCTTCTACTTTGTGGGTGGCTCCGCTGAATCGGTCATCGTATGCTTAGGAGAGGATCGATTGAAAACATAAAACACTTACTGAAGATCTAGATGTTATCCAAATACTTATCAAAACTTTGCAAGGAAGGACTATCTGCAAATGGATCAAGAATGGGAGGTGGATTCAAGATTTAAAGAGCGAGATACAAAATCAACTAGGTATACCAAGAAGTATGTAAAGCTTGATTTATGCAAGATAGATTTTGCAGGACAACCTCACACTACAGGATATATTATTGTCTCATATTCAACCATCATCCTCAATTTGAGATTGCGGGGTGGATTCTTCAGGACCAGCTCAAAGGGAAAATGTTCTTTTAAAGACATAGTCAAAGGGAAGGAGGACACCCAAACCAAACCAGCACCACTACCAGATCTACCGAGGCTTTATATCGTGGAGAAAAAATCCCAGAAATCAACCTTGATAGTCTCACTGCCTAAGGTAAATTAGATTTGTACAAATTTCCACACCAAAGCAGTCATATGTAGATTTAATGGATTTAAGTTTAATCGGAGGCTCTACATTAATAGATATTTTCTACATGAAAATTGAGTTGTGATATTAATTTATGTTCCAAAGGGTTTTTATTGTCAAATTTGACACAATAAAAGATAAGGAATGTGCCCTCAACAAGGGCCATGGTTATGGGGCAATGCAGATCTCTTCATGATCCCTTGGTTTCCAGGTTATGATGCCACCACTATGGTGGTATCAAAAATGCATGTTTGGTTCAGGATGCACAATCTTTGACTACAGTTTTGGCACCACAAAGTATTAGAAGGAATATGGAATTCCCTGGGCAAATGTCTTAATATTGATGTGGATGGAGTTTCAAGAGGCATATTTACTTTTGCCATAATATGTGTCAAAGTAGATCTTAGCCAAGGTTTACCTGATCCTATTATGCTAGTCCACAATAATATACAATGGACTCAACCACTAAACTATGAAAATATGACATTCCACTACCGTGGATGTCTACAAATAGGACACCTTTAAAATGCATGCCCACAAGCTAAAAAAGGCCCCAAAAGAAACAAGAAAAAATCCCAAAATCCAAAATTTTTGCAAGGCACCGAATGTTATAGCTCCAAATCTCACTATTATGGTTTGTGATGCTGCACTCATGGCCTAGGGCAACCCCTCCTTCCAGACCTGGTCCCAAATTTAAAAAACAGTGTTTTATTCCTTGTACGCGACATTGCCCTGAGTTAAACGTGTGTATATGCGAGTAGGCATATACCCAACCCGCGTATATGTATTAAAACACTTAAAAAAATATTAAACTCCTTATTTTCAGGCGGAGATCACGAGTTTTACCTGCTGATCACCTGTTAGTGCCCATGGCTCAACTGTTCCCAACCAACTCCCAACTAAAAAACTACTTTGGGAGAGGTATAAAAAGACCTCAAAGGGAAGGCCTAAAGGAGGAGAGAAGAGAGAGAAAGGTTATTATACTGAGATTTTTTTCCCCTGACTAGGTCTGAAGACCCTTGTGCCTTCTGCACTTCCCCCATTTATACAGGAAACCCTTGTTTCCTTGTGTGTTGATGTTCATCCACTAGTTATGGCATCATGGAGTGAGTCTTGGAAGGAGATATGCTAAAGGCTTGAGGCTGGACGGATTCGGAAGGAAGCTTGGATTGGAGCCTGTGAAAGGTTACTCAAGTGATATTACTCCTTTTATACATTCTATTTGTCTATAATAAAGAAACATGTATTGGTTCCCGATATGCTTCTTCTTTATGTTTATGATGTTCATGTTTGAATTTCATGTGTGAATGGTGGTTTAAATTTCATAACTAACTTCCTTCTTTTATAACATAAAGATGATTTCTGTATAAGTCTTTTTCCATATACTACTGTATTCTTTGGAATTGGTTGTTTTACAGGACAAAGGAGCAAAAGGGACTTGAAGAAGGGTTTGGACCCTTGAGGAACTTCTCGAACGTAGGACCTGAGGTACGCCCTTCTTACTTTAGAATTTGCTTATTATAGCGTAATGGCTGTGTGAATGTGTGTTTCTCTGTTAGACAACTTTCAGCCTGCTAGGGTTTCCACCCAAGAGCCCTAGGGGAAAAAATCCCTCAACATAAGGTTATCTGCCAAAGTATTTTGATCCCAGTAGCCTAGTAGTGGATGTACATATTAACAATATTGTATTCCCCAAGGCACTTATTGATATCAGGATTGAAATTAATGTTATAACTAGGGAAACTGTGTTTAAACTCAAACCTCCAAGAATATCTAAGAAATACCACCATGAAATCCAACTTTCAAATAGATCCACAGTAACCTTTGAGGGTGTTATTGAGGATATGGTGGTTTTCATCGATTCCTGTGAGTGCCCCATTAATTTATGTATACTCTAACCCAAGACAAAGTTCAATGGGTATCCTATCATCCTAGGGATACCTTGGTTAACTATTGTTGATGCTTATATTAGTTGTAGAGTTGGAACATGACAATCAAGAATGGGCAACTTACAAAGTAGCTTGTATTATACCTCCCTGATCAACCTTTTGTTGAGCATGATTTCCCTATGTGATTAGAGGAGGAGGAAGAAGAAGGATTCTATCAAACCTCCCCCTACCCAATTTGTAAATTATAAGCCACTATTGGAAACAAGAAGCTAGATGAGGATTATCTTATTAACAAATTTATGCAAAACCAACATCATGTTGCCATGCAAATTGATGAACTAGTAGAGGAATATTTAGGGCAACCTAAAAACAACCCATGGGAACAATTATTCACTAATGGTTTTGATCAAGGTAATGCCAAAATTATGGAAATCATTCCATCTAGAACCCTTAAAATTAGTCCTTCCCTTTCAGTAGAACAAGAAGAAAAAATTATCATTCTTTTAAGATAATTACCTTGATTCCTTTGCTCAAGACTATAAAGAGATGAAAGGGATGAATCCCTCAGTTAGTAAAGTTCACATATACATTAAAGAGGGATGCAAACCTATGGACCAACCCTGGAGAAGAATGAATCCTTCCCTTAGA
Source organism: Pinus taeda (assembly GCA_000404065.3). Classification (NCBI taxonomy): domain Eukaryota; kingdom Viridiplantae; phylum Streptophyta; class Pinopsida; order Pinales; family Pinaceae; genus Pinus; species Pinus taeda. Next base: position 29,681 of record APFE030705935.1, read on the forward strand.
TACATTGTAAAAGAAGAATGGTAGAAGTTGATAGATATATGGTTCATTTACCCAATTTCAGACAGCGAGTGGGTGTCACCTCTTGTTATTCTGCCAACATCATTAAGAAATTCTTGGAGGAGAATAAGAAAAATTGGCATAAAAAGCTTGTCAATGCACTATGGGTAGACAGATTGACCACTAAGAGATCTATTGGGACAAGTCCCCATGAGCTGGTTTATGGTATATACGCAGTGTTCCCTTCTTCTTTGGGAATCCCGGTGATTAAGTTGCTGCAAGAAATTCAGGCAGAACCCAATGATATTCAGAGAAGGATGAATCAAACAATTCATTTGCAGCAAACTAGAGAGGAGGTATATCAGAGAGCTCGGGTCCTACAAGAGAAACTTAAAAAGATATTTGATAAAAGGACCAAAGCAAAGGATTTCTACATTGGGGATAAAGTTTTAAAGTGGGATTCCAAAAGAGAAGATAGGGGAAAACTTGGAAAATTTGATTTCGTGTGGAGAGGACCATTTATCATTCAGACCGTACAAGGAAACAACACCTACTTTTTGAAAAGCCTGGATGGTACAGAGGCAAATGATGGACCAGTCAATGGCCGAATGCTGAAGCATTATTTTGATCCACTTTGTTAAAAATACCAACACTTTAATTTGTACATAATAGTGTTTACATTCTGCAGTTTATTACAGCAATAAGATAGGGAATAAGATGCAGCAAATTTTGAGGGAAAGGCAAGTAATTTTGCCACCTTTTGCTATTACATTTTGAGTTCATCAGAAGAAGCTAAAGAAGCAGACTTGGGAGCTGTGAAAATGATGAAAAATAATCAAACAGACTATCCAAAACAGAGTTGCAATTATTGGAATGAGTTCATGAGAAATATAGATATTACAGAGGAACCATTTTGTAAACAGCAAAGGAGAAATTTCAGAATATAGCAGAATTTAATATAAGGCCATCTGACCTGATGTTCTTGACTTTTCACCAGGAAAAGCCATCCCCAAGTGGAGCCACTGTTAGCTTCCTATACCAGTAGGTTTCATTTTTCATGATTGACTGGAGAAGTGCCAAATATGTTCATCCTTTCCATGCTGCAAAGGTTCCATATTTTGTAGAATTTCACTATGTACAGGTGGTTGACTCTTGCCACAGTTGATGAATAGCCATACATTTTAATCCTGGCTAGATCATGTTTGAATTTACTTGTCTTAGAATAGAGAATAAAGGTTTGTACAAACATTTCAAGCTTGGCAGACAAGTAGTTAGGTAGAGAAGCAAAGGGTCTCAACAGCTTAATCTGAGCCCTTGGAAGAGATAAGGGTAGAACTTAGATAGGAGGGCAACTAAAAGAAAAGAGAAGAATCAAGGTTTGCTAGTTCAAATGCACCCAATGAAAATGAAGAAAAAATGTTAGGTTACTAGGCTGGGTAGGTAGTTTTGATGTTGTAGAAGCAGGTTTATGAGCAATTTAGTCCTTTGGAACAGGTTTCATCTCATAAATATCATAAGGTGCTATTTCAAGGTGGTTACAAAATAAATGGAGCATGACTAATTTCCCTCCTCATTTTTCCACGAACACTTACTAACATCCCCCCAAGGACAATGAGATCTTCTCACTGCCCTTAGTCCACTTCATTTCATGGAAAAAACTAAGTGAAACTGTGTTTTCACCTAGGAAAAACAATCCACATTTCTTGTGTAAAATGTTTTTTCCACTATGAAAAGTTTCCCAAACTTCATAACTTGGTATCCTTTCATTCCCCCATGCCTAAGTTTTTCACTCTATAAACTTAGCATTTATTCATACATATTCATCCCACATATTCATATTAACCTCCTAACACTATTATATAGCTCCTATGTAAATATTTCCCCTCCCATACTATGTAAAAATACATAAAAATCTATAAACATATAAATACCCCGACCTTTGGCTAACTATAAGCTATAGTTTAATTTTTGTCGGGGGTTATCAATCCATCCGAGGCCAATAACAACCCTCCATGCGCTCCATCGGGACTTGTTTAGCTTCTGGCTAAATAAATAGTCGAACCCGCATATCATACCCCCAAACCCCATTTAACCAAAGTTTAAAATACACCCCGCGAAAACATTACAAATGTGAAATATTACAGCGGGTCCCCCAGTTATAAGCCGCTGCCATCTCCATCACCCGTCAACCGTCCGAGCATCGCGGACAGATCCAATGGCTTTCAGCAATATCGGAAGCCTTTAAGTGCCGAACGATAGCGTCCGGGGGATGGGCGGTATTTCCCCTGTACAGAGGACGCGTGTCAGGCGCCCGACGTGATTGGAGCCCCCTCCTCCAATACCACTTCCCTCCAAAGGCGGTGCAGGGAATACAGATTACCAACCCACTGCCTCCCCGCTGACGTCATGCTTACGTCATCTGTTAATGTCACCCTCGTTGCCACCCGTCTGTCTGCCATGTCACATCCTTGTCATCTACCCATGTCAGCGCCACGTCACCTGACATGTCATCTTCTGTACCCCGCTACACAACAAAATTACGTCATGCTGACGTCATCAGACAAAAGCGCCCAAAAACCCGCCAAAGTCAAAATTTTGTTAAAAAGGGGTGAAAGTGTCATTTTCACTCATTTGTGTTTGTTTCCTCTACACGTCCTATGCATGTCGATTTACGTCCGAAACAACATTTTAATTGCACAGTCCGCCACCCAGCAATTTTACTCCATAGCTCGGCCCCTCAGCTCGTCTCGCCACCTGCAAATTGACCATTTCACCGTTAAAACAGGTATTTACATGAATTTGCTCCCGAACCCTGTTTTTCGTTTGTTTTCTCTGTAAAATTACCCGCGTAACCCAAAATTTGAAGAAAAAACATTGTGTTGTTTTCAAAAATACACACCATAACCACTGTCTTGCCAAATTTTCACCGTAAATCCGCACACTGAGCTAAATTCGAGCTCATTCAACCCTGCAAATTCTTTGAGAAACCCCAAAAACTACCTTTTTACCCACTATTGTTGCCCGTTTTGCCAAAGAATCCCACAAATTATGTCTCTTCATCTAATTTCTATCCACTGAGCTAAATATAAACCAACAAACCAATTTCACGATGAAATTCCTGGAGAAAATCTGCAGAGCTATTGTTTTCCCTGTTTTACTTACACATACTCAAAAATTCCAATTTTAAAAGCAACAGAATTGAGCTATGGAAGGTCCAGTAGCCTTAAATATTACTCCTCTCAATGCACCCCACAAGGAATTGGAACATCTGCCCTTAGCTGATAGAGATTATCAAATCCAAGACTTGGTTAGCTACCAAAACCATCTGCAAGCATTCTGTGAGCTCAGAAACAGTTACCTAAGCCAAAATTATTTTTATGGCATATGGGAATCAATCTACCCATATACTACCTCCCCTCTGTCAATATTTTCCCTGAGATAATTCACCTCTGCTGTGAGAACTATGAGCCAACTCAAAGGGCAGTCAAAACTCTATCTGGAACCACCCTCTTTCATATAACTCCTGACTCCGTAAATCAAATGCTAAACTTCAAACCAACTCAGCTTATGTTTCCTCTTACTATGAAATTCTTGCTTGATGAAGGTCCCAAACTCTCCAGCTCAGAGATAACCCAAATTGCCCGTATTTATGAGATCAGATCGCCAGCCTAAAGAGCCACCTCCTTTTCACTATGCATCTTTCAATGAAGTGGGTAGATTACTTGTTGATATGATATCTTATGTTCTGGGGTTCAAGACAAGTGAACATATTGATGAAACTATATTGGTTTTACTGTCTATATTTACCCCAAGGCAGCCCCCTACTGTCAAATACAACTATGCCAAATTCATTGCCAACAAGATACATGACCAAATCTTGAACCTAGATAGGGAGGGAGTCTTTAAGTATTCATCCTACATCTATCATCTGTTCTTATATTATTAACCAGATAGTTTCCAATTCCCCATCAGAAAATTGGACCCTAAAGGAGAAAAGAGGTATGTGATTTTTTGGACCTCAATCTTTCATGAAGTCCGCAACTCTCCCTACTCTTCCTGTGAGTTTATTGATATGTTTGTATACCCAGTCTCTTCTCTCCTGATGAGAACTCCTCCTCCTAGACTGTCATATGATATGCAAAAGATATTACAACTCTCCAAAAACTATAAAATATGTGACTGGTACTTTTACCAGAATCACACTGTTATCAGGATATATGGCTGTGAGTTGTGCCCCTACTGGCTGCCAAGATATGTGCCAATGAGATTGTTTGCCTTGGAATATTTCAGGAAATTTATCAATTCAGATTTGACTCATTTCCATAGCACAAAGAAAAAGGCTCAGTTGAAACTGAGAGACCAGTTAGGCCCCTATGTCATGAACAAAAAGGAAGGATGGAAGGATGCTGATGAAATATTGGGTCAAACACTCAGACTAAAGAGAAGCTTTTGGTGGGTATCCTATGACCCAAACAACTTTATCAATGCAAGAAGGATAAAATATAGGCTGGCAACCTATGAACATTGCAGCATCCCTGAAATAGAACAATTTGCCAACCAAGATGAGTGGGTAGAGGGCACGCTAGTTGAACAACTCACTGAGGAAGAGAAAATGGAACACACTATGAAAAATCTGGAAAAAACTCTTGACTTAGATTCTTTTGGGCAGGTGTCATTCAAAGTACCACATCAAACCAGAGAAGGCACATCAACTACTGCAACTTCACAACAAGCTACCCAAGAAAGGACTACACCAATAGCAGGGACAACAAAGGGCAAGGAGGTAGTAGTCATAGAGCAAGAAACAATGGCAGACCTACCAACTACCTCAAAGGAACACAGTCAAGGGCAAGCCCCTTCACTACAAACAAAGGCACCAAAAGTACCAACACTACAGACTCCTATTAATGAGGAGAGAAGTAAGAAAAGAGATAGAGAAGAGACCACACCTGCAAGTGGATCAACAGAACAGCCAGAGGGCAAAAAGAAAAGGGTAGATCCTCTACCTAAAGAGGAATTGTTGAAGAAATCACAGAAAGCACAAGAGGAGAGAGGGCCATCAGCCAACAGACATCCACCAGCTCTCACAGACAAGAAATGGAGAGGCAGCATGGTATGGAAGTTTCCTCCTCAAGGTCGCAAAGTAAGAAACGATATGATATTAAACAAACATTCATGGAGATTAAGGCCCAAAATGAGTCATTGATAATTTAGCTTTATGATCAATTTCTCAAAATGACACCCTCCAAACAACAAAGACTAATGGCAGCATATGACATTAAGGAGGTGAAAATGATCTTAACTCATTTTAAGCCTAAGGTTCAGCAACCACATATGCAGCTGACTACATAAGGACCAATCTAGAGGTCCTTGCCAAAGATATACACCCAATGGACCAGATAGAATTACACAAACAAACTGGTGAAATGGTCTATGCTACATTGGCAGATAAGGCAATGCTGGCCCACCAATTGAAGGAGTCATTAAGTAATACATCTGCCCAATTGGATTTGGAAAAGATATCTTCTTTAGCCAAAGAAAACATAATAAAGACCCTAGAAGAGATAATTGTTGAGCTGGGACATGATCCCAAGGATGCCAAGGGCATCAAAGCACTGATAAAGAAGAATGAAGAAGATATCGCTGCACTTAGCAAGCAATTGAAGCTGCCTGTCACCATGCATCCACAAACAACAGAACTTGCACAAGAAAAAACAGAAGAAGATGTAATGGATTTGCTGATGAGGATGAATCAAAGGCTAATTCAAACAGAGCAAGAGTTTGAGAAATCATTGCAAGCCAAGCAGGGAGAGTCGACCTCCCAGCCACCTGAAACAGCTCCAACAGTTATCACTGCTCCCCCCACATTCACAGCAGCAATTCCTCCCACTGTCCCAACATCAACAACAGGTACATCGGCCACAGATGCTTCAGCGGCAGCAACAACAGGGCCAGAGACCAGCATGAGGATGGAAGAAATGATGAAAGCAGTAAAAGAGCTGGACGCCCAAATGTCAGAGCTTAAAGAGGCAAAAGAAAAATTGGCCAAACTAGAGGTGAGATATGACAAATCAAAGATAACAGTGGCAGAGAAAACTAGATAGGTAAAGGCCCTGGAGAACAAGGTGAAATCATTGGAAAAAGATCTCACCTTGCATAAACCTCTAGCAGACATCAAAACAATTTTATGGACCAAAATTGGCCATTCTATCACTGACCAATGGCAATCAACTCAAACAATCCATGAACAAATAGAATTGATAGAAAGGGCCCAAGTGGAAATTCAAAGGGCCAGGGCATCATTGGGAAACATGCATGAGTAGGCCAATAGACTGATCCATTTTTTGAATACTCATACCAAAGAACAATTAGCAGCTTTGGAGATCGTGGACAGAACATGCACCATTTTGACAGTGAAAAAGGTGCTAACAATGAGGAATTTTATATAGAATTTGGAAAGGAAGTGCCAAGAAATGCAGATGGAGATAAATGCCTTCACAGAGAAGTTTACAGACTTGCAATAGAAGGGTCTACCCAGTTTACTAACCAGCAATCAAATACTGTTAACACATCAACAATATGCTCACAGGGGAAACACATATGTTACAAATCAGATCACAGCATCATCAAGCACTTCAGAAGACACAGGACCTCCCTCAGGACATAGTTTATATGACAAATTGGAAAATTTGTTCTATATTGAACATGAAATAAATCATCTTTTTGAAGTCAATCCCAACTTCTACAAGTATATTGAGGCTGATGAAACACTAGTAAAAATACAAAGACACCAGTTTCTAACAGACCAATGTGGCAGAGTATGCTGGAAGTTTTACCAAGGTAATGTTGATTTTTCTTTTTATCTACATTTGGTCAAATAACAAAACACATGGGAGATATAATAAATATGAGTACAATAGAGGAAGGAGGTCAAGTGGGGACTAGAACGTATTAAATCGGAATCAAGAGCAGGTGAAAGGATCAGGACAACAACGCAGGAACGCAAAGTAAAGACACAACTACCAGTCGACTTCCTGAATTAAAAAGTCAAAATATCTTATCAGTTAAAGCAGCCAGCAAAGCAACAATTACTCCTACATTTATTTCTACATTTATTCCCTTGTCAGAGTAGGTGAAGGAAGTTATTTCTTCGTATCTTATCCAAAAGATATTTTGTAACTCTCTTTTGTATAAATTCCTCCCCAAGAAATGTATTCGGGGTTGGTGATTTTCCTCTTTGGACCACACTGTAGCTCTGAGATTTTTTAATAGAAAGGCTGTTGAAGTGCACTGCTACTGGACCATCTGAATGTGGATTTGATGTTCTGAGCTCTGCTACAGAATTCCTATGTCTTTCTATGGATCAATAAGTTGTTCTAAACTGTGTTTTGTGTTTTATGTGTTTACAAATTTCATATATGTTTCATAATCTTAGTAACAGGGAAAAAGAATAGCCCAGAACTTGTTTAAAGATACTCTGTGTTCAATCCCTGTTGTTATTTATATTTTCTTCAGAATTAGGATAAATAGGAATTCTTAGATGCTTCTGCTTCCACTGATTCTTTCACTTTGAAAATTGCCAAGGAATTCTTTACTGCTCCTTGATAATAATATTCATGCACTTCCCCTCTGCCATCACGATGAAGGATTCTTAACTGCCCTTCATCCATTGGCTTACATTCCATCAATTTCTAGATTTTAAAATTGTTCCAAAATCGATTATCATGCTCTGTAGTATTGCCCTTTATCAGAGAAACACACTTAGCAGTCCATCCTCATAGACTCCATCTGCCCAATGGATTAAATTGTTTCAGACTTGCATCCCAGCTCTGTTTAAAATCACCATCCAAAACAAACTTAAAACAAAACCCTGCACATCATAACTAGCATAAAATACTTCAAAAGAAAAAGCTAAATTATAAAGAGAGAACTCTCTCTGGATGCAGTTTGGCTAGAATCTTCATCTAAAAGATTGGTTAGTGGTTACCTCGGCCGTATTCCCTTTTCTCACAAGTTTTGGGGAACAACCTGAGTGATAACAAGCTTCAATCACCTAATTTTGGGGAAGAGATCAACTTTGGAGAGAGATAAGAAAGTTGGCCTTGAGTTGAACTAGTGACCTAATTTTAGGGAGAGATCAATGTTGAGCGAGAGATAAGAAATTTGGCCTTGAGTTAAACTAGTGACCTCCTAAATTTAGGAGAGAGATAAAAAGTCTTAGGTTTGGTTTATGACCATTTGAGTTAACTACGTGACGATGAAAATTCTATTGAATAAACTATTTTATTTTTATTTTACAATTTGGCATCTACAAATTTGACTTTGAGTTAAACCAATGACCTCCTAATTTTGGGAGAGAGATAAAAATTCTTAGGTTTCGTTTATGGCCATTTGAGTTAACTCTCAGGGTTAGAGAATGAAATTTCTATTTAATAAATTTTTTTAAACCTTTTTTTTTCTTCTTCTTCTTTATTCAAGCTTGTGTGATCCATAATGAATTAAGCAAAGTCTTTATTTTAGAATTTGGCATCTAACAATCTAACCTTAATGTAGTTATTCATCTGACCTAAATTTCTAAATATGATGAATTTAGAAGAACTACATCAAAGCATGCTAAATCACAAATGCCTGGACTTAAAAATAATCTAACCTTAAATTAGTATTTTTGTCTTGAGCTTAATATCCATGAGTGGAATTCATGACCTCCTCAACTTTGGGCCATGATCAATTAAGTTAACCCTCAACATGGAAGAATGAAAATTCTATTGCAGAAAGAGAGAGAGAGTTAACCCTCAAGGTCAGAGAATGAAAATGTTATTGAATAAACTATTTTTATGTTTATTTTACAATTTCTACCTACCCAACTTTGGAGAGATTAAGAGTCTCAAGTATGAGTAATGGCCAATTGAATTAACCCTCAAGATTAGATAATGGAAATTCTATTAACCTTCAAAATTAGATAATAGAAATTCTCTTGAATAAACTATTTTTATTTTTTAGTTTACTATTTCACATCTAATTAAAATTTAGCCTTAAATTAGTTTTTTTGGCTCTAAATCTAACCTAAAAAAGTGGAACATGTGACCTTTCCAACTTTGGAGGAAAGATAAAACCACTTGAGTAAACTTGAAAGTTAGAAGATATAAATTCTATTAAATAAACAATTTTTATTTATATTTGGCATCTAAATAAAATCTAACCTTAAACTATTTTCTTTTTTTACTTTTACCAACCAAAATTTTTTTCTATTCAAACTATTTTCTCTGCTTTGCTTTTACCGCCAACAAAAAAACAAAATAATTTCTATTCAAACTATGAATTGAAATTATACATATTGTTTACATGCCCAAGATTACAAGTTTTTAAAATCCATTGATCTATTCTCAATTCCAAAAATGGCTAGAACAAAAAAACCACATACTCCCTCTTGGACCTAACACTAGAGCACCAAGCCCTTGAATATGGTAAGGTGGGATGAGATAATCGTGTTTTCCCCTCACGAAATGAGCAGGGGTGACGTATTTCCCACTCTGCATTAATCTAGATCGAGTTAAGTGGGATGACATAAGGGCATCATCAGCTCAAACAATTAGTGAGGTTGACATGTTGTTAGTTTTGCATTAATCTAGTTACATGGGTTAAGGCATGTTGTTAATGAATTTAGGGTGAGTGGATGAGGTATGGAATGGGTTGTTTTGAGATTTCACAATGAAGGTAGGATGGTGGTGGTTATGAATTACTCTGTATAATTTTTATGCTAGTTTGTATTAAGACATTTATTATCCTTTATTTTTAACGGGATTCATTTTCTTATCATTTTTTAGGGATGTAATTTCAACTACTCTTTTCATCTAACTTAGCTATATTTCTATGAGCTTTCTCCACCTTGCCATCTTCATTGTGAGTGGGAAAGAATACTGCACACCCTTATTCTTCTTATGTTCTATAGTCCATCACATATTGCTCAAAGTGGGAGTTTTGTCTAGCCGCCTTGGGTTGAAATCATGGTTAGACTGAGGGCCAGGTACAAACGAGGCAGAGGAAATCATAGAGGATTGTGATGATCTCAAGATCATTCTATACTTTAGGCTTCCACTTACATATTTCATAAACATGTTCCTATGGCAATGTTGGAAGAGCTACACTAGTTCAAGGTTGATGTGGCAATTAAACAAAGTTGTTTCTTTGATTTTGAAGTTTTAATGGAAATCACCAAATGGGTTCTTGATGGCATACTGGGGCAGACAAAATCAATACTTGTTGACCATTGATATCTACTAAAATATGAGAATGTTTCTTGGATGGGTTGTTATGGAAATGAAAAGCTGAGGAGATTTTGCTAATGTTGGACAAGGTGGTGCTCCACCAAAAAACATTGGGGCTAATATAAAAGGGATTGAAGACCAATTAGCTTCTACTTCAAGTGCGAGTGGACAAAATCAGTGCTTGTTTATCATTGATATCTACTAAAATATGAAAATGTTGCTTGGATGGGTTGTTATGGAAAAAGGTGGTGCTCCGCCAAAAAAAAATGGGGGCTAATATAAAAGGGCTTGAAGACCAATTAGCTCCTACTTTGGGTGTGAGTGATTGCAGATAGTGTTGGTTTCACACCAACCCCATTTAGGTGGATATCTCCACTTCCACATAGTTTTATGATGAATTTTGTTTTTATGTTTATTTGGTTAGTGTAGAGCCTCTAACCTACACCTCATCATTCACCATTATCTACTGTTTTTCATCACCTATCTCTCTCTTTCACCTCATTTTCCCTGTTAAACCACCCAGATCATTACATTAGATGTCATTAAGCATGATCAAGTGAACTTTGCTAATGTGTGACTGTTTTGTTTAGATTTTTGACATATTACAGGCATTCCACAGCTCTCTGCCGATTCCGCAGCTAACTGATGATTCCGCAGCCATCTGGAGATTCCGCAGCCTTTTTGTTGTTCTCAAGGTTCCACGTGTCATTTTGCCAAACGAGCCACATGGGTACTTAGGTATCAAGGTGCTCGAGGTTCCTGTGCCATTTGTTCAATCATCCACGTCATCCATACCTCCGGTCAAACAAGGGCAAGATCCGGTCAACGAAGGCAGCTAACGGTGATGCGTGAGCTGTTTGGTCACGTCAGCTTAGACGATGGCTTGCCCGTGTTTTGCAGGATGTGGGGAACATAATCTAATTTTGGATTTAATCCCCATGACGACCAGGACCTCCAGCTCACCCACGCAGGCTCATGACGTGTTTATTTAGTTTTAATTGCACATGACAGTTTGTTATTTTTCCGTTTCTAGCAGCACGCATAGGCCATCCTTCAGATGCCTATAAATACTTGCGTCTGCGTACGCTTAAGAAGACTTTTATTTGCTGTATGTTTGTGAACTTATTGTAATTTTTGAGCATTTCCAAACTCTGTTTTTATAGTGCTGTTCTAGCACTCTTTACTGTGAATTTCTGCATATGGAGAAATAGAACCAGCGCTATTTTGGAGCTTTCAACACTTTGAGTTTTCTTGGGTTATGTGAATGGAGGGCCCCTGTTCATACTAGCCTTGTATAGTATTTTCATGTTCAGCATTTTCTTTTCTTGATCTATAAACAGCATGATTTACTTCATTTTAATTCATTTTGGATCCTTTCTTTAAGCTGATCAGCATTGCTTTTTTGCAGGTTTTGACCCGGGATTATTTGTGTGTTTATGTGTTTGCTTTGCATCTA
>APFE030705935.1:41418-95526 GCA_000404065.3 Pinus taeda
CACTAGTCTTTAAAGTAGATTTTCTCATTTTTATCAGTTATTAGACTTACTTTTAGCTACTTCTTAATCGTGTCTTACACAGTACTATGTGTTAGAGGCAAAGAGTTAGGAAGAGATAAACTTTATCATTGGTCTTTTAAGTGATTTTCTTATTTTTGCAGCAGCATGAATGGTGTCTAATGCCATTAGAAGAGTGGTTCTTTACTTTCAGTTATTTTAATTCATTTCCTTCAAAGCATTCCTTTCTTAGCAATTAGTTAGGAGTCACTAATCACACACCCTCACTCATTTAGAATTCACTCCACACACACCATCACTCATTTGTTTATAAATACATCATTTCATCTTAGAAAGATAAAATAATCACAAACAAACACCCCAGACGACAAAAAGCTTTAAGAGGTTGCTTAAGTACATATAGTACACCTTCACTTCATCAACTTACGAGCCCCGGGTTGACAAATTAATGATATCAATTTAGGAATACTAAATTGACCAAACAGTTAGCTAATTTTTCTAGGCCTTATTATGTCAAATTGAATAATCTATTTCATAGTCACTAAGAAGATTTTTCTATAAATAACCATGATGACTTTATATTTTTGGCAAACTAGTATGGTTTTATTGTTTTGTTTGGACTATTACCCTGTTATTGTTTTGTTTAGACTAATCTTATAATAAATTGTTAAAATTTAACAAAAAAATAAATTAAATTATAATAGTGATTATTATTATTATATTTTCATTTGAACATTTCTAGAAATAGAAAAATAAGTAATTAATTTTATCCCTTTAAACCTATTAATTAATGAATTAATTAATCAACTAATAATTAATAATGTAAATAAATGAATAAACATATTAATAAAGAATAAATAATTAAATTAACTAAATTTTATTAATCAAACAAATTAATTTATTATTTGAACAAATTAATGAATCAATTGAACCAATTTTTTTTTTTCTCAATTGGTCTACTCCTATTATTATACAGAAATTGTTACATCGAGGCAAGCCTCGAAGATTCTTACCATGAAGTTGGCATTTGACAGAGTAATTCTTGTCATCCTGACTATGGAGCCAGCGATAGACTTACATCAGAGTGTTTGACTTTCAGGAACATTAACCATTCCAAAAAAACTCCAAAACTAACCATGTAGCGATCCATTACGAAGTTAAACTTTGCTGACTCCAGCATAAACATAACTATAACAGACTCCAACATAAACAGAACAATAACAGACTCCGGCATAAACGGAACAATAACAGACTCCATCAATTGGAGTTGACAAAGACCTGAAACAGGCACTGACACAGTAGATTGAAAGGGAGGCGAACTCCTTCTTCAGAGGCAAAACAAAAACTGAGGCGTTGGCTGGTTCATTCATCGACTGAGGTAGACGACTGTTCCTCAACTATCTTGCACCCAAATTGCTCTGAGTCACTTGAGTCTGACGGATGGACCGCTTCTCTTGCCGGCACGCTCCGACCTGCATCGGCTTCAAGATTCACAGTGGACAGGCCTCCTGTGACTTGGCACTGGTCGACATTAGGATTGGCCCACCTCTGCTCTGTCGGAGCCCCAAGATGAGCCGCATTCTCACATTTTTCAATCGTGACCGATACTATGAAGGAGGAGCTCGCCAGGGAGCACGGAATGCGGAAACGGGCAGTGGGATGTGCACTATGCTCACAGACTTCATTCCTAGAATGCCCTCTACCTCTGCCCCTGCCACTTCTGGTAGCCGGGTAATTGGCGCGATCGAACTCCAGCGCGTCTGAGGATGGGTCTGAGGTGGTGGAGGAGTGCTGATGGGTGGCACGACCTCGGGAACCACCTCGCCTACTCACCAGTCTGAGTCTTTCGCGCGGCATAGTGATGAACCAGGAAGTGACACAGAGGGGCAACTGCACAGAGGGGCGGATACACAGAGGGGCGAATACACTAGATGGTAAATGCACAGAGGGAGGTGACTGAGGAACGGATGCACAAAGAGAGGCGGAAACATAGACCAAATGACGTTGTGAACCCCTGGAGCTAGAGCCGAGCGGAAGAGACAAGCTAGCAGAGACAGGCTAACAAAGAGGCTCAGAGAGTCGCCCAGAGCAGCAACCTTTACAGAGCTAAAGGCTTGGAGCAGAACCACGGGAGTGACGAACAGTCGGACCGCCATCGCGCTATGAACCGGGAGCCTGAGGGGTGTCGTAAATGCTTCATTTAATGGAGGTGTGCGAGGCCAACTTGCCTTCCCATAGCCATAACAAATGGCGGAACTGGGCTGCCACCTGCCCAGTCGACGCGCCGCCATCGTACCTTGTCTCATGTCAAACACCCGCAACCGGGACAATTGAACCAATTATTATAAAATAATAAACATAATAATTAATTCTGTAAATAATAAAATTAATCAATTAAGTGATAAATTAATTAATATATATACATATAATAAAATAGTTTAAATTAAAAAAAAAAAAAAAAAGACGAAGAAGAAGAAAGAAAGAAAGAGCCGACCTATTTTCTTATTTATTTTGTTTAATAACTTATATATATACCCTAATTATAGCTCTTGGATACATCAGATCTTATGAATATCTATTGACGCGTCTTCCCCTGATGATGGACTCACTTGGTAGTCCGAAACGTTGGGTTCACAAAACTCTACAACAGGTCATTCCTCCTCCATCTAAAACTATCCTCACCTGTATGAATTCAATATTTAACATTTCAATACTACAAATTTTTCTGGCCAAAAAATCATGCAAAAATTTATGAGAAAAAATGGAAACAAATAAGTATGTTTAATGATTGATTTAATAGTAAAATGTAAGTGATTTACTTTAACAAAAAAAAACCTTTAAATACATAAATCAATGGTTGAATTTATTAAATTTTGTTGGTACATTGCTCTTTCTCATCAAATAAAAAATATAATAATTATAAAAAATATTTTTTAATAAAAATAAATTAATAACATTTTTATATTATAATTTAGTTAAATTGTATTATTATTATTAATTATATTATTATATTTATTATTATTATTATTATTATTATTATTATTATTATTATTATTTATTATTATTATATTATTAAATTAACACTTTCAGCATAATCTCACCATCTAAGTATCCATCATTATTTTAATTTCATTATATTAATTAAAATAAAATTATCTTATTATCATATATATATTACAGTTTAATTTCATTGACCTTAAATTAATCTAGACTCATCTTACTTTTGGATTTTAAGATGGATCTATGCTGGTTTAATATTAGTCTTTAAATACGTCACATAGATGAAAAAAACTATGGGTAGTAGATTATTTTGACTAAGTCAAAATGTTAAACGTTACAACATCTCCTCATATTGGTTAAATAATGCACTCGTATGTACTGAAGTTATATTATAATTTCTTTTATCTTCAATAATATCTGTAGACTTTTGAACCAAAATTATCCTCTCAAAATAAATACAATCTATACTAAGCATATATAGGTCTTTAGAAGTGAATTCTTTCCAATAGAACCCAAAATTAAACAAAATATCCAATACATATAGCATACTTCAAAAAATAATCCTTGATTACAACATATTTCTTTGGACATAATTGACTATCAACATCCCCAAGGGTATATATATATAATATATATATATATATATTATATATATATATATATTCATTCCATCAAGTCTCCAAACTTCAAATTGCAACCTTAGTTGGCACATTGATCTGCTTCCTCATTAGTATCCCTTAGAATGTGCTTGAAACTCATCTTTGGATATCTTTTGATACCTTCTTAATCAGATTTAAGAGATTATTAAGAAATTTGTTTCTATGAGAAAATTTTTTGACCAAATATTGAAAAAGATGTCTAATTATTTCTCATCTAATTTTTTGACCAAATATTGAAAGCCATGAATACTTTAAAATTTTGATTTCTCCGGAACCATAAAAGACCCTTCCCCTTCTGCCACCCCAAACTAAATTCATGTTTAACTTTAATATAATATTTAAATAATTTTTATTCATTTATATGTACAATTTGAAAAAATATATCATTTTTACTTTATTAATTTTTTTAACTAAAGAAAATTTATTTATCACATTATTAAATATATTTTCATTTTTTTTTAAATTACATGGAAAACTTTCATAACAATAAAATTAACAAATAAAACCTAAAATCAAATATCGTATTACTTTTTCTGCATCATTATTGACTTATTTGAAATATGCTTTTTAAGTAATGTTCAAATTAAATTTTCTTTTTTTAACAAAAATGAGTATTGCTTTGAATTTAATTTGTGCCTTTGCGACCAATACCTAGGAGAATTACATGGCCATTTTTCTCAGAGACATATTGCATCTAATTTTCATTACCCAGATTACAATAAAAATTCTCAGTCCTATTGTACTCTTATTTGCTAAGAAGAGTATATGTGGAAAAATTGGAACAAAAAACATAAACATTTGAAACCAAACATTACAATTATGATTAATCTTCAAACTTCATTGGCATGTTGAGGTCGATATAACAGGAGAGCTCAGTAGTTGGGTTGGATGGATGGATTTCTTGTAGCTAGAGTTCCATGAGAATGCTTTGCAGAGCATCCACCTCATCTTCCAGACGAAAAACTTTGTTGTAGAGCTGAAATTATATCAAGAGAATTGCACTTGGAGGCCTGTTATTGGTACATCATGACATGCAAGTTATGTATTTCCAAATCAATAACTTCATGTTTTTTTTTCAATGGTCACATACCGTGGAAGTTGAGGACTTAGAATCCATATAAGGGCCATAATTATGCAGGAACCAAGCGAATAAGACTATACATGGTGAGCGACAGAGGGAAGAGAAAGAATCATAGCCAAAGGAGGTGCAATGGCTGAGAGGTTCTAACACAATGACCAAAAAACATAATATGAAGTAGAAAAGTAGCTTATAAACCCATAACACCATAAGGAGCGAGCCACCACCAATTGAGCAACCAGAGTGAGGGCAAAGATAAGACTTGATGAAAATAATTTATTATTGCTAGAAGAAAATCCCATGGAGCAGAGAATTGGAAAGCTTACCTCTGACCCCAAGAGACTAAAGCGCCACATCACCCAACTGTAGTGGTGTTGCACCCGCACAAGATTTTCACAACAGAAGGATGCCCTTAGCGATACACGAATCTCATCGCATAGCTTCCAATTATGCCAATGACCAGACGCCACCCTTGATATAGGGGAAACCCACTTCAAAATCCACCAAGAATTCTAAATTTTGAACCAATTGCACTCACAAAATGTGAATGAACCTAAGCTCCCACGACTTGTTTTATTCATGTTGCACCATGGGAGCCATACACAAGATTTCATTTCAACATAATTGCTTTTAGTACTCTGAGGTAGAGAAATCATCATGAAACAATCCAAGGTGATGTAACCATAACTTTCTAGGAGATTAAGACTATGAGAAGGTCTATTCCACACATGAGACATTAAGGAAGGCATGCTTACATGGAGCAAGCAGCCAAATCCTACCACGTTTATTTGACAAATAATAATCATGGTGAGGCAGGGGGAATTAACATAAGTCATCAAATATATATAGTCGAGACGGGAGGGGAGGGATGAGCTTGGGATGCAATACGAGGGCACAAGGGGAAGGGACATAGAAAAGAGAGGAATTAGGGAGAGAGGCATGAATTATTTTAAGGGATCAGGACATACCCACTTATACAATTGACCTCTATTTCCCCATCATCCAGAAGGCAAGCTCTATTTGCCTAATGATTGGCTTCGGAGTTGATATTTCTGAGGATGTGGAAAAAGGAAGTGTTAGAGAAAGAGAGGAGGGTTATTTTTATTCAATGGTATAAAAGACTTAAGGTGTTATCTTTTGGAGGGGTGTCGATTCTTAAGTAACGAATAGCTATGAAGGAATCACCCAGAATGATAATGTCTCTAATGCCTCGATCTTGGGCTAGAGATACCTCCAAAAAGAGCCCATATGTTTATACTTGGTTATTATATTTCTAACCAAGTCCCCATGAAAATTTATCCACAATGTTTCCTTCGAGATTTAGTAATATCCTTCCCCCTCCTACCACCCCTCGGTTGTGATTGGATGCGTCATCAAATTAAAGAATCCACTTATGTGCTTTATGCTTCTAATTAGAAAATTCATGAGGAGAAATATGTAGCTTCCAATTGAAGCTGGCCTTACCTAGATCAGGGGGAAGGAGATGAGGGGAATGGTTAAAGGGGATAGAGGGTAGCATCCATTTCTATTCTAAGGGATCAAGGGAAGTATTCAAGGAGGGAGGATTATATTTCAGGCAGAAGGAGAGTTCTTTTATTGTTGAGGCTTTGGTTGTGATTGAGGTGTTTTTTAAGATGATACCATTTTTGGAAATCCATATTTTCCAACAGAGATATATAGGTAGAGCATTCCAAACAAGTTTGAGGGAGGATTTGGTCTGAAGGGACCCCATATAGGATATTCCAAGAGGAGAAGAAATTTTGGATATTTGGTGGCCAATGGATTCTGGGGAAAAGAGGACCAAGGGCAATGGTCTAAACCACCTTTGTGTATGGACAAGAAGGAAAAAGGTGAGAAATTTATTCCTTTGATTTCTCGCATAGGGAACACTTTGAAGGGATAGCTATGCCTCATTTACGAAGATTTTTAGTGGTTAGAATTTTTTTGTGCATCAGGAGCCAACAGAAGGTGTTTACTTTTGGAATTGAATTCGCCCTCCATATCTTGCGCCATATAGAGAATTTTGGAGGAATCTAGGAATTAAAAATAAAAGCATCATAACCATCTTTGATAGAGTAGATGTAAGATTTCCAACCTAAATTTTCCACTGCAAATAGATTGGGTGGAGCACATCCAACCAGTTTTCTTTTTAGAATCACCTCAGATGGTTTAAGAATGTTTGGAATATCATCCATTTTCCAACCCTTCCAAAGACCTGCATCACCCCCATTTGAAAGTTGGGCAAGGGTGACTATACTTGCCTAGCCTATATGCTCCATCAAAGGTTGAATTGATTCCTCCTGGCCCAACAGAAGGCGGCCTAGAATCGAGTATTTCCAAAGATTAACTTTATTCTCATTTCCCATAATCTAGCAGAGATGCTCATTGATTAATGAGGAGGTCGAGGCAACCAATTTCCATATTGGAGATCCTTGACTCCCTTTTGTGTGCACAAAGCAATGATCATGTGTTTGAAGGTACTTTTCTTAAGGGAATTGTACCCACCAAAAGTCAGGTTGTGTTTTGAGATTCCAGAATATGTTTTCCCCATTGCATCTCCCAACTACAATGAGCCAACGAGATACCCACCTTTCCAAGTTATTTTTAATTTTATCCAAAATATGTTGATAGGGTTTTCTGGGACGATTTCCAAAGATTTATTGGTACTCATATATATTTGAACTCCTGTCAATCTCCAATTAATTTATATCCTAGAACATCTCCAATTTTCTTTTGCTTATGAGCAAATGTATTCCAAGTAAAAATATAGCATTCACCAACATTTTTTAACTCCCCAAAAGCCGAGAGGAATCTATCCAATACCAATTTTAATCTTCTTGCAATAAAAAATGAGGCTCCCCCCAACAAAATAGTATCATCCGCAAAATGACCATAATTAATTATCCTTATCCCAATAGTGAATCTAGTTCCTGAAAGATTGGAAGCCACTCTTTCAAACTCAAGACATCGTCTTAGTGAATCTACCACAATAATATATAAAAGAAGAGAGAGCGGGAAACCTTTCCTTGACCCTCGAGAAGCTTTGAAGAAATTAGCCACACCCCATTAACAAGAGGGGCAATCCATGGGGGGTTAGTACACAACACCACCCATTGGATAAGTTTTGCATCAAAACACATACTCCCCATCACCTTAGTAAAAAACCATGATTTACTCAATCAAAGGCATTGGTCATGTCCAGTTTTATAATCATACCTTGATCCCCTCGCCTCCAGCTTGAGTCTACTGCTTCTTGAATCAGAATTATATTGTTAAAAAATTTCCTTCGTGGGACAAAAACCCCTTGGTTCACTGATATGAGATGAGGGAGGATTCTCTTAAGACAGGAAGCCAATGTCTTCAAAATAATTTTGTAGGAGACATTATATAGGGATATAGGATGAAATTAGGAGAAATAAGAGGGGTTTGACTCCTTTGGAATTAGGGCCAAGAAGGAGGAGTTGATGCCTCCACCCAAACAAAGTTGCTTTAGAGAATATCCAATCATTTTGTATAAATCCTTGTTGATCACTTCCCACTAGTTTTGGTAAAAGTTGGTAGTGAATCCATCAAGACTTGGAGCCTTGTCTGGGTGGAAGGATAATACCACATTCTTGATTTCCTCGACCAAGGGATCATTAGTAAGTTAAGAATTCATAGCTTTAGAAATAAAAGAAGGAACATGTTCCAGCATGTAATATTCATCATCAAGATCTTTGGGAAAAAAATTTTGGTACAGGTTGCTATAATGAGAAGTTGCAAAATATTTGATGGTTTCAAAATTTGTAATCCTCTACCCTTGAAATTGGATTTTTGATATATTATTCTTAATCTCCCAACATATTGCTTGTTTATGAAATAATTTGGTGTTATGATCCCCTATCTGGAGCCAAACAATGCAAGATTTAAGATGCCAATAATCCTCCTCTTCCTTTAATAATGAGTGGTAGGTCCTAGATGTTTTTGCTTCTTTTTGCATAATACCCCTCGTAACCGTTTTTTATTCTAGCTCTTCATGGATAGAGGCCATTTGTTGCTCCAAACCTAAGATTGAATGTTAGTGCTCGATCTTCCCTATATTTAGCCATTACTTAATGCAATACTTTAGTTGCTTGATATTAATTTCCTAGATGACAATTGGGTTTACATCAACCCATTCAGAACAAGAAAACTCAACAAGGTCTCTAAAACCATGGGAAAGGCTCGAAAGAGGGGAGAAATGAAAGGTGATGGGGCCATAGTTCAGAGGAGGAAAAAGAGAAAGCCAAATGGGGTGATGGTTAGAGCCATTCCATGGAAGAATAAAGGAATGGAGAGAGAGGTTTAAGATTAAGAGAGAATCAAAAGCTAAAAAGTGTCTAATCGAGCAACAATGTGACATAGTCTAGTTCGTTTATTGTTCCAGTTATACCTAAAATGGGGAGGCTTGACATCAAGGAGATTAAGGGTTTATATAAGATCTTCGATATCTTCTTGGAATAGTTCCCTAACCATATATACCTCTTTATTTTTTTTTGTGATTCAGAGTGGTGTTGAAGTCCCCCCCTGTAATACAAATTTTCCCAAACTTTGTATCTTTTAGATCGATAAGAGATTTAGTATCACAAAATAACTAGATCACAAAATAGAAGAAAAGATATATCAACAACTTCAAAATAGGCCTATTCGAGGGGGAAACCTCATTTTACATCACATAAATGAACAATTCTTGGATGATAGAAATGACAAGACCTCCTTTGTATATATAGGAGTTTAAAAGGTCATAGTATTATCAGGGCCTACATAACAATAATATTTAAGGGCACAACAATAAATATAGTGGGATTCTATGGGGCAGAAAAATAACAAAATGTGGGCTACATGGGGCATAACAATAATAATATGTGGGATACATGGGGCACAACAATAACAATATGGAGTTACAAGTCTAGTATTATAGGGACTTAACATGCCCCTGTTATTCAAAAAAGTGTTGTCCTCAATGCTTGAGTAGTTTTGGATGCTTCTATATAAAATTATCATCCTCCCATGTGGAATCTTCAGCAGGTAAGTTCTTCTACTTAATTGGATACTCTGAAATTGATTGATTTTGTAGATTTTGGGTTCTAGTTTCTGTGATAACTTTAGGCTCCAATATGATTTTTCCTTCCTAGTCAAGTTCTGGAAATATTGTTTGAACCAAAATCTTGTCACCTATAACATTCTTTAAGAATGAAACATGGAAAACTGAATGTACTTGGGAAAATACAGGAAACTCCAATTTGTATGCCATAGTACCAATCTTTTGCAACACCTTGTAAGGACCATAGTACTTGGGTCATAATTTATTATTCTAGCTTGATTGAGGGACATTTGTTTGTATGTTTGTAATTGTAAAATACCCAATCACCTACATCAAAACTTCTTTCATTGTGATGTTGATATGACTGTTGTTTCATTCGATTATGTGCCAGAATTAGATTATCATTTAAGAGGCAGGGAACTTATTTTTTATGCTCGATGTGATCTTCCACTACTTGAACCTTAGAATTTTATCTTAAAGATGATGTGATGGATATGGATTATATCCATAAAGTGCCATAAATGGGGTCATTTTTGCTGCGGTATGGAAGGGCGTGTTATACCACCATTCTGCCATAGGTAACCACTTCCAACCTATTGTGTTTGTTTATTAGATACAAAGCAATAAATATATCCTTCCAAAAATTTGTTCACTATTTCAATTTTCCCGTGATATTGAGGATGATAAGGTGAGCTATGATCTAATTTAGTACCAAGATAAGAAAATAATTATGTCCAAAGGTTTCCAGTGAAATTGGGATCTTTGTCACTTACAATAATATTTGAGTTTCCATGTAGCTTTCGAAATATTTCCATAAATGTTGTATCAATTGTGCTAGATTTGAAACAATGAGATAGTGCACAAAATTATGCATACTTAGTAAGTCTATCAACTACCACTATGATGACACTCTTTTCTTCGAACTTGGGTAAACCTGTGATAAAATAGATTGATACCTCCTCCCAACGCTAACTTGGAATGGCTAAAGGTTGTAACATACTTGGGCTCTTAATTGTCTCAAGTTTATTTTGTTGGTAAACCAAACATTCTGCCACAAAATTCTGAATATCACAGTTAAGTCCATCCCATAAAAATTCCTTCTTAACCCTATTGTAAGTTTTTAAAAATACCAAGTTCCCTCCTAAAGGAGAGGTGTGAAATACCAAAATAATATTTTGTTTGATTTAGGAGTTCTTACATAGATATAAGTGATCATTGTACCATAATGAATCTTTTTTCCAAATAAATGTATTAGATGTAATGGGATCTTGCTACAACTTTTGAATGAGTGTCCACGTCTCTTTGTCATTCCTATATTCATCCCTTACTTTAGTCATCCAGTTGGGTTGGATAATAGAAATGGCACAAAACAATTCTTCCACATCCTCATCCATTCTTGAGAGTGTATTTGCAACAACATTTTGCTTGCCTTTTTTTGTGATGATTTCAAAAGCATAACCCAACATCTTTGTGGCCCATTTTTGTTGCTCTTTTGAATATAATATTTTTTCCAAAAAGTATTTAAGGCTATCATGATTTTAGTTTTTTTACCTTGAAGTGTCTTTTCATTAGGTAAGGGTGTCATTGCTTCATAGCAGTAGTATTGCCAACATT
Source organism: Pinus taeda (assembly GCA_000404065.3). Classification (NCBI taxonomy): domain Eukaryota; kingdom Viridiplantae; phylum Streptophyta; class Pinopsida; order Pinales; family Pinaceae; genus Pinus; species Pinus taeda. The sequence goes on from APFE030705935.1 coordinate 52,850, forward strand.
GCCTTCTCATAAATATGTTTCTGTAAATACTTTCCCTTGATTATACAAATGTCAAAAGCATTAGGTCTTCCTTCTTGCATTAAAAAAACACCTATTCCAATTCATGAGGCATCACATTCCACAATAAAGTTTTTTGTGAAGTCTAGTGTAGCTAAGACTGAAGCTTGACACATTACTTCTTTAAGATGTTCCATTAAAGAAATTTTGAGGTTGAAAATGGGCCTAGAAAAAATGTACAACCAAAATCAACTTTATAAGAACCAATAGGATTCAAGATGATGATGTCAATGATGGGGGATGATTCACCATTTTTGGAGTAAAAATGTAAAAAATTTAAACAAAAAAATTTAAAAAACTACTTTTTCAACTTATCTCCATACAATTTTACTCAAATTTTGAGCAGAAGCACTCATTGGATGTAGGATTTAATTCCTCATACAAGGTGTACTGATGTTAAATACTTTCGATGGACCTTGCATTACGAAAAATGAGAAATACATGAAAAATGTGATTGCAATCATGTTTTTTCATGTATTTCTCATTTTCATGTATTAAGTTCCATCAAAAGTATGCAACATTGGTACTCCTTGGAAGAAGAATTGAATTTTGAATCCAACGAGTGCTCCTTCTCGAAATTCTTTTTTCCCTCTAAAATTTGATGATTTAATCTAATAATATTTTATTTTTCCACTATTGTTTTATAATATTCCTTAGGAGGCCCATTTTAAACCTCAAAATTTCTCTAATGAAAGGCCCTAATTTCTTTAGAGTCCAAATAAATGCATCTTTCTTCAATAATGTTGTTAAAGGCGATACGATTTTCCCATAATTGTTAAAAAACTTGCGACAATACCTTGTCAACCTGAGAAATCCTCGAAGATGCTATAGTGTTGTGGGTATTTTCTATTCCTTGATGGCTTTAATTTTGTTAGGGTCTACCTTAACACCTTCATGAGATACAATATGACCCAAATATTCCACCTTCTTTACCCCAAAGAAACATTTGGAGGGTTTTGAATACAATTGTTTCCCCTCCAATAGTTTAAGCACCCTATCAACATGTTGAACGTGATCTTTCTAAGACTTGTTGTAGATAAATATATCATCAAAAAATACTAACATAATTTTTCTAAGAAAGGATTTGAAAGTGGAATTCATCAAACCTTGAAATGTGGAAGGTGCATTAGTAAGGCCAAAAGGCATGACCAAAAATTCATGATGACCTTTATGAGTTATGAACACTATTTTTGGAATGTATTCTATCTTCATTATAATTTGATGATATCTAGAATGAAGATCCAACTTGGTGAAGTAAATTTCTCCATGTAATTCATCCAATAATTCATCAATGACAGGAATGAGAAATTTATCTTTAATAGTGAGTTTATTGATCTCTCTGTAATTTGGACACATACGCCATGCTCCATCCTCCTTGTGCACCAATACTACTAGAGAAGAGAAAAAAATTTAGCTAGGTTGAACTATACCTTCCTCAAGCATTTCTACAGCCATACATTCAATTTCACTCTTTTGAGCATAGGGATATCTGTAAGGCATGATGTTAAGAGGTACACTTCCTAGAATCGAGTGAATAACATGATCATGATCACAAATAGGTGGGAGACCTTTGGGAGTCTCAAATACCTTGGAATGATTTTCCAAGACTCTTTGAAGATTTGGAGAAATGGACGATTTTAATGTTTGAACATCGGGTAAACATAATTGTGCAATTATGCATTATTGTTCTTTCTTCAAAAGCTTTGTCATGCCATTAGAGATTATTTTCTTCCCTAATTTCCTTGTGATACCCCTCAACTCAATTTCCTTTCCTTCCCAACAAAAAATCAAGAAAATTGATTGAAAATTAAAATTTATCATCCCAAATATTGTTATTGTTGGACTTCTAATACAATATTAGCACCACCCATTGGAATGGAAATAATTGGACTATTCAATACATATACCCCCATGGTTAGCTTGATATTATGGCACTTCTCTGAGAAATTTATAGGTCCTCCATTTTCAACCATCACTTGACACTCTAGTGTTGGATATAGAAATAAATTCAATTCCTTGGCTATCTTACAATGAATAAAATTATGGGTACTACCTGAATCAATCAACACTATTATCTTTCTCTTCTTGATATATCATTTTATATTAAGATTTTGAGGAGTGGTAATTACTACCAATGCATTACAAGATATGGTCAAATTCATTTCTTCTTTCTTTGGGGTTTGTTCTTGGTGTATATCCTCTTCTTTTGATGTTTCATGTTCCTTTTATTCCTCCTCTTCATAATCTATGTAAAATAATTTCTTCTCAGTACACTTATGACCTTTAGTCTATTTTTTATCACAACTATAAAAAAGACCTTTTGATAAGTTGTTCTCTAGTTGTTATGGTTTCAACCTTGTAGGTTGTGGGAGGCTAGGAGAAATAACACTTCCATCTTAATAGTTGTGAGAGGTAGACCTCCTTGTTGCCATAATTTTTCTTTCAAATTTTATTGCCACCCTGGATGCATTTTCTAAAGAATTTGGTTCCCAAAGGCAAACCTCATGTTCAATGTTATCCTTTAAATTCCCTATGAAGACATTAATCATATGCTCCTCTAGAATATAAGTTGCCTTGATATTCAATATTTGGAATTCCTCAATGTGCTCTACCATTGAACCCTTTTGTTTGAGATTTATCAATTGGCTAAAAAAGGTATTTCTATTTGTATCCTCATAATGTGCTACCAATTTCTCCATAAAAATTTTAATTGTGTCAATTGATTTAAAAGAATAAATCCATTGATGCCACACAAACTGATTGGGTTATAAATATAAATATGCAATGCGTACCTTTTGTGTGTGTGGCACATCATGTAGATCAAATAATTGCTCTATGTTAGTGGATCCTTGGGATTGAGAGAGGCCAACCCTATAAAGGAGAGATGAGCCTCCTCATTTTGGCATTCAGTTATGAGAATTTGAGCTAGTCACTTCGACTTGGAGCACGCTGGCTATTTAGCCTGTCTGCAGCATTGTTTAGTGCACTGAGTGTCTCCGATCGGAGATCTCACCCTTAGCCCTGGGGAACTTTGAGTGCCTGCTCGGGCAAGGTAGTTTCAACAGTCTTTTTGGCAGTAGTTTTTTCTTTAGCATTGAGGTGGCGTTGAGCATTGGAGGACTGCACAGTCTTGAGAGAGAGGGACACAGTTCTTCTGGGGGTAGTTCCGGATTGGGGGTTTGTGGAGGAGTTGAGCTGGGAGTGTGAGGAAGAGATAAACTCTTGCATATTGGAGGAGTTTGGCAGAGTTTTAGGCATTATTTTGGAGGATTCTACTTAGTGGCATCGCAGAGCCTTGACGGATTACGTGATTTCCCAAGGGGGCAATTTTCGGGGGTCTGCCATTCCAGAAAAGCTTTCTGGGTTTTTCTAGGTTCTCTGAGTAGAGGCTAATTCCAGAGTTTCAGCATTTTCTAAGGAGGGGAATAGCCCCAAATCCTCATTTGATTTCTAGTAGTAGCAACAGCACAACAGTTCTCCAGCAGCATCCACGCAGTTCAGAGAGAGGCCATTCCTTTGCTATTCTAAGTGTATTTATTCACTTTCCTGGTGCAAGTCGAGGTGCCATCTTTCTAATCACCTCCTGTACTCATTCCATTACTTAGCATAATAAAATGGCTTAGCATTTCTCTCTACATTTCTAGAGTATCTACTTATATTTCATGTTTACATTATTATATGTTGCACCACTGTTATTTTTATCATTTTGAGCTTCCTGGTTGTTATATCATTTGTGCGTATTTGGTTGGAGTTTACTGGGGTTTTGGGGAATATCTCTAAAACAGGATATTACAGTGGTATCAGAGCATAGATCTAGCTCAGCCTGTGGAGCTAGCAATCTATGACACTGGGGGAAAAACCCTACACCTATTACAGAGGTAGGAGATATAGAGACACTGGGCGTAGGTTGGAGAACACCTACGGAGAGGGAGACTGTGTTCCGGTGGTGGACGCAGAATAGGAGGGGCCTGTGGTGGATGCATAATAGAAGGAGCCTAGGGTGGACGCAGAGCAGGAGGATCTAATGGCAGATGAGGACAGGAAGAGATTTGCGGACATGCTCCTGAAATCAATGCAGGATTTGTTGAGGCAGATCGAGGTGATGGGGCAGAGATTCACGGCAGTGGAGGCTAGACAGCATGAGAACCCACAGGTTTTCCACATTGGTGAGGGATCAGGTACATCCCACCATTTTCCAGAGCAGGGTGCCGCTCAACATGATATTACTCCACAGATGGCCTCACATGCCCCTACACGCTCTACCATGCCCACTTTCTTAGGAGCAGACATGGGGGCCGGAGCCCAGCAGGAGGTGGAGCCCGATCATATGGGCGATTATTTTGCAGAGTACCAGGCCTATGGGTAGGGGTTCAGGGATGCTCTCTCATTCAGAGACTTTGTTCAGCTCCATTGGGATAATAGACCCCACGACCATCACAGAGGACATCGGCATTATCACGATGGAGACACCCACCGTACAGCTAGTAGGTTCCACTTGCCTACGTTTGATGGTTCATCAAATAGTTCAGCAAGGTCTTGGGTGGAGATGCTGGACATCTATTTCCAGCTTAACCAAATGTCGGAGGCAGAGGCCATCAAGGTGGTGACATTACATTTGGATCGTGAGGCCCATGATAGGTGGTTCCATGGGATGGTTACACTTGGACACTCCTCAGTGACGACATATGCTGAGTTCACCAGGAGGTTGATGGAGAGGTTTGACCGGAGGGATCCAGAGCAGCACTTTGTTGAGCTAACGAGGCTCAAATAGACGGGGAGCCCAGAGACCTACATTACAGACTTCCTGAAGATTTCAGTGATGGTACCAGATCTATCCATGGCACGGAGGATCTACATGTTTGTTGAGGGGCTAGCAGATCCACTTCGGGGTCTAGTTAGATCCACTAGACCAGCCACACTCCAGGACGCTATCAGCAGGACTTGGGACTTACAGGATGCCTTACCCAGGACCCGAACACCTTACCCCCAGAGACAGGCTTTCCAGCCTACGGGGAAGGATGCGAGGATTCCACCTCCAAAGGGGAATCCAGGACGAGCATAGAGTGAGGACGATGCCAGGAGGGAGTTGAAGAAGAAGCAGTTATGCTTTACCTGCCAGGAGCCGTGGGCACTAGGACATAGATGTGTTGCTGGCAAAGCACATTTTATTGAGGTCTTCTCTGAGAGCAGCGGGGAGGAGGATGAGGAGGATGACATGGAGGCAAGAGATAGTCATGTTGTGCAGGGTCCGTTGCCACCTCTGCCACTAGCAGTAGGTGGTGCAGCTTTTGGACCTACCTGAGGAGCCCTTGCGGCATTGCGAGGAGTTCCCAAGTATTTGACACTGCGTGTACGGGGGACAGTACGTGGCCAACGAGTATCAGTTTTGGTTGATAGTGGGGCCACCCACAGCTTCATCGATGCACAGATGGTTGAGTAGAGAGGTATACAGACAGACAGCATTGATGGATTCTCAGTTTTGGTCCAAGGTGATCAGACCATGGCGTGTGCTCATTATGTTCCAGAGTTATAAATAACGATGGGCACCTACACACTGACTGACCACTTCTTCATGGTCAATATTCCAGACACCAACATAGTATTGGGTGTTCAGTGGCTTATCACTCTAGGGAAGGTCACTACAGATTGGAAGGCCGTAGAGATGGAGTGGGATGATGAGAAGACAGGGAGGCATGAGAAGATACAGGGACAACACACATATCTACCTCAGACTGTTTCGGCTCATCGGATGGAGGTAGTCTTCTGGAAGGGAGACATAGAGTGGGTAGTAGAGCTGCGTGCATCAGAGGCAGGGACTACAGGGCAGACAATGCACCCAGAGATACAGTCCATACTTGACCAATACGCCACAGTATTTGGGGAGATTTCGCCAGGACAGTCGCTGGACCGAGGGTTTGAGCACACCATTGAGCTTGAGCAGGGCATACAGGTAGTGATTACTACCCCCTATAGGCATCCCAAGGCCTATCAGGATGAGATTGAGTGGGCCATTTAGGAGCTGCTGGCTCTTGGGCACATTCGGCTGAGCACAAGTCCTTTTGCTTCTTCCGTGGTGTTGGTGAAGAAGAAGGACGACACATTGAGGATGTGCATTGACTATAGGGCCCTAAACAAGAAGACACTAAAGAACAGGTACCCCATATTCAGGATCAATGAGTTGATGGATGAGTTGAGAGGAGCACGGTTCTTCTCGAAGATTGATTTGAGATTTGGGTACCATAAGATTCGCGTGAGGGAATAGGACATTCCCAAGACCACCTTCAGGAGTCACTATGGGAACTTTGAGTTTTTGGTGATGCCCTTCGGGCTAACCAACACCCCAGCCACATTATAATCTTGCATGAATCACATCTTCTGCAGTCACTTAAGGAAGTTTGTGTTGGTGTTCTTTGATGATATCCTCATTTACAGCAAGACTTGGGAGGAGCATCTCCACCACATTGAGACAGTATTGCACATCTTAGAGGAGTAGCAGTTTTATGCCAAGCTATCCAAGTGTGAGTTTGGGTTGACGGAGATGTTATAATTGGGACACATCATAGGAGTGGACGGAGTGAGGGTCCACGAGGAGAAGATCAGGGCCATCAGAGATTGGCCAGAGCCGAGAAACGTGACAGAACTTCCAAGATTCATCAACATTTGCACTTACTACCAGAAGTTCGTTAAGGGTTTCTCACAGCTTACTGCACCCCTAATAGATTTGACGAGGAAGGGGGCATTTAGTTGGTCGGATACAATGCAGCAAGCCTTTGACAAGCTCAAGGAGGTTATGAGCAGCTGCCCAGTGCTTGCATTGCCAGATTTTACGTAGCCATTTGTTTTGGAGTGTGATGCTTTGGGAGAGGGGATCAACGTAGTGTTGATGCAGGGAGGTCACCCTGTAGCCTTTGAGAGCTAGAAGCTCCTTCCGCATGAGAGGTTGTACACAATATATGACAAGGAGATGCTGGCCATCATGCATGCATTGGCCAAGTAACGACAGTATTTGGTGGGTAACAGGTTCAGTGTGAGGACTGATCACAACAGACTCAAGTTCTTTTTGGTGTAGAAGCAGCTACAGGAGAGGCAACAGAAGTGGATCAGTAAGATCCAAGCGTATGACTTTGACATTGAGTATGTCAAGGGTAAGAACAACGTGGTAGCATATGCCCTTTCACGTAGACCAACCACGTTGTCTCTTATGAGCTTGGATGCAGACTGGAGGGCTCGACTCCTAGTAGAGTACTCCAAGGATAGATTTGCATGTGAGGTTCTGGATGGGCAGGTGGCGGATGACAGATACAGGGTGGTCGATGAGATCATCTACTACAAGGACTAGATCTTCTTGACTGAGGGATCTCAACTCAAGAAGAAGATACTTTAGGTGTCACATGATTCACCATTGGCAGGTCACCAGGGGTTTACCAAAACCTACAGGGCCATTAGAGAGAGGTTCTCATGGAAGAGCCTCAAGGAGGATGTACTCCAGCATGTCCGAGGGTGCGATGTGTGCTAGAGGAATAATGGGGACATGAACCATCCAGCAGGACTATTGCAACCTCTTCCCATTCCGGAGGGGAAATGGGAGTGTATTTCGATAGACTTCATCACAGGGTTTCCCATGGTACAGGGCAAGGACTACATCTTTGTCATCATTGATCGGCTGGCAAAGTACTCACACTTTTTTGCCATATCCACACACTACACAACAACATAGGTGGCCGAGCTGTTCTTCAGAGAGATTTTTAGGTTACATGGTCTTCCCAAGACCATCATCAGTGACAGGGACATCCGTTTCATGGGCGGATTTTGGCAGGAGCTTTTCCAGTTGGTGGGGACGGAGTTGACACCGAGTACCAGTTATCACCCACAGACGGACGAGCAGACAGAGATAGTTAACAAGTGGTTGGAAGGCTACTTGCATAATTATGTCAGTGGGCAGCAGCAAGCATGGCTGAAGTGGCTACATCTGGGGGAGTACTGCTACAACACTACACATCACATGTCCATTGGTATGTCACCATTTTATGCTTTGTATGGATATCATCCCTTATCTTTTGCTGACGTGATGTTTGGTGCTAGCCAGGCTCTGAGAGCTAAGATTTGGATCCAGGAGAGTCAGGATATTCTCCGAGCTCTCAAGGATAATATGGCTACAGTGCGGAACCAACAAAAGTTGTATGCTGACAGGGGTCAGGTGGAGAGACAGTTTGAGGTAGGGGACTTGGTCTACCTATGATTACAGCCATATCGACAGTTGTCACTAAAGTAGAAGGGGTCGGAGAAGCTCAAGCCTCGCTTTTATGGTCCATATAGGGTGATACGCAGGATTGGATAGGTTGCTTATGAGTTGGAGCTACCCCAAGGCAGCACGATTCATAACTTATTTCATGTATCATGCCTAAAGAAGGCATTGGGGCAACATGTGACAGTGACAGATGAGCTACCACCCACGGATGATGAGGGGCATTTGGTGTTGCAACCAGAGGCCATTATTGATACCAGGGAGAGGCAGCTACGGAACAGGACAATCCGGGAATTCTTGGTGAGGTGGAATAATTTTCCAGATGAGGATGCCACTTGGGAGAGTGAGAAAATTTTGCAGCATCCATCACTTCAGTTGCTTGAGGACAAGCAACATTTTCCTGGGGGAGACTATAATATTCCTAATTAGCTATGGCTAATTGGAATATTCGATTTTGCACAATTTTTCCTTCTATAGTTATTTATAAATAAATAAAAATGAGACAAAGGGGACATAACTCACTTTTAGAATAAAAGTCACTTCCTAGTAGCACAACGTTGTGACTTAAGGGGAGCCAAGGGGGCCAAAGGACCACGCAGAGATGGGACCCACGCAGACACTTGAAGGGACTGCGCAGATGGGAAAAGGAACACGTGGCAAGAGGAGATTACGTTGGAGGAGGTGAGCCTTGGGATTGAGAGAGGCCAACCCTATAAAGGAGAGAGGAGCCTCCTCATTTTGGCATTTAGTTATAAGCATTTGAGCTAGTCACTTTGACTTGGAGCATGCTGGCTGTTTAGCCTGTCTACAACACTGTTTAGTGCACTGAGTGTCTCTGATTGGAGATATCACCCTTAGCCCTGAGGGACTTCGAGTGCCTACTCGGGCAAGGTAGTTTCAACAATCTTTTTGGCAGTAGTTTGTTCTTTAGCATTAAGGTGACGTTGAGCATTGGAGGACTGCACAGTCTTGAGAGAGAGGGATGCAGTTCTTCAGGGGGCAGTTCCGGATTGGGGGTTTGTGGAGGAGTTGAGCTGAGTGTGAGCAAGAGATTAGCTCTTGCATATTGGAGGAGATTGGCAAAGTTTTGGGCAGTATTTTGGAGGATTCCACTCAGTGGCAGCGTAGAGCCTTGAGGGATTGTGTGATTTCCCAAGGGGGCAATTTTCAGGGGTCGGCCATTCCAGAAAATCTTTCTGGGTTTTTCTGGGTTCTCTGAGTAGAGGTTGATTCTGATTCCAGAGTTTTAGCATTTTCTAAGGAGGGGAATAGCCCCAAATCATCATTTGATTTCCAGTAGTAGCAGCAGCATGACAGTTCTCCAGCAGCATCCACGCAGTTCAGAGAGAGGCCATTCCTTTGCTATTCTGAGTGTATTTCTTCACTTGCCTGGTGCAAGTCGAGGTGCCATCTTTCTGATCACCTCCTGTACTCATTTCATTACTTAGTATAATAAAATTGTTTAGCATTTCTCTTTGCATTTCTTGAGTATCTACTTATATTTCATGTTTACATTATTGTATGTTGCACCACCGTTATTTTTATCATTTTGAGCTTCCTGGTTATTGTATCATTTGTGCATATTTGGTTGGAGTTTACTGGGCTTTTGGGGACTATCTCTGAAATGGGATATTACATTGTTTATGAAATAATTTTGTGTTTCGGTCCCCTACATGGAGTCAAACACTATGAGATTCGAGACACCAATATTCCTCCTCTTTCTTTAATAATGATTGGTAGGTATTAAAGGTTTCTTCTTCTTTTTGCATAATACCAGTCGTAATTGTTGCTAATTCTATCTCTTCCTGGACAGATGCCATTTGTTGGCCCAAATCTAAGATTGAATGTTAGCATTCGATCTTCCCTCTCTTTAGCCATTGCTTAATGCAATGATTTAGCTGCTTGATAATCATTTCCAAAATTACAATTGGGCTTCCATCAACCCATTTAAACTAGGAAGACTCAACAAGGTATCTAAAACTAGGGTAAATGCTCCAAAGAGGGGAGAAACAGAAGGGGATGAGGCCATAACTCAGAGGAGGAAAAAGATAAAGCCAAATGGGGTGATGGTCAAAGCCATTCCATGGAAGAATAAAGGAATGGAGAGGGAGGCTTAAAGTTAAGAGAGAATCAGAAGCTCAAAAGAAGTCCAGTCGAGCAACAATATGACTTAGTCCAAAGTGTTTATTGTTTCAGGTATGCCTAAAACGAGGAAGCTTGACATCAAGGAGATTAAGGTTTTGAATAAGATCTTCCATATCTTCCTAGAAGAGGTCCTTAACCATAGACCTCCCTTTCTTTTATTTGTGATTCAGAGTGGACCTGTTGAAGTCTTCCAAAAATTCTTCCCAAACCCTGTATCTTTTAGATCGATAAGGGGTTTCCAACATTATTGTTTTTCTCTAAAGTGTACTGGCATATATAGATTTATTACAGTACATGCCTAGTGGATGTCCATAATTTTGAAGGTAGTCATGATCCAAGGGGTAGTTTTCGTGGTATTCAAGAGATGAAGTTGATTCAGGTCCCTAAGGGTACATAGACTTCAAGATGCACCATGATATCTGATTGCAATCATCCTACTCCTGTTCCATATTTTATTTTGCTTTTTTGAAAGTTCACTGTCAATCATTTTCATCTCTTGGAATAGGTCCACAAAAGGGTTTTCTTTAAGGATCAAAGACTTTCTTCTTCTATTCTTTTTTCAGATCTAAGACCTTTGTAATTGCAAGAGATTATATTCATAATTTACTTTTGGATGAGGTTGTCCCCCTTATGGGGCCTACTTTTGCTCCTTTTTCCCCTCCTTTGCTTCAATGATCTATTAGTTTATGGGGGATGGTGTGATGAAAACCAAGTTCTTTATCCTTTTCAATTTGTTCAAACCTAATTTCTTTGTTAGATTTGCCACCTAACCTAAGAGTTCTCCTATGTGCGTCCTTTTCTTTCTCTTTTTCTGACTTTTCATCTGTCGAACTAGCGTTGATTACTGGATTGAAAATCCCTTTCAATGAAAGGAAATCATCATCTTCTTCCTTAAAGTGATCGTCAAATCTACTATGTAAGATTTCAAATGAAGGAGGGATTTCGGGTGGTGGGGGGGGGGGCGCTCTGACCGAGGTTGTAAGAATACTTGTGCTCCTATTGAGGAGGAGGATCTTTAGCTATTGGCTTAGAGAGTTCACCATTTTTTGTGGAGCCAAAGAGTACTACATAATGATTTTATTCCCCACCATAGCTACTTGTGTGGCTAGAATCGCCTAGGGAGGGACGAGAAGGTCGCTAGCCCTGGCCATCCTTAAGAGGATTTTTTCCAGGTGTTAAAGTAGAATGGGGTTGTTTTTGGTTTGCTCATTTTCTCCTTCTAGCTTGTTTCCAATGATAATTTTGATCTCCTTGTTTCTCTTGGGATACTTGCATTTTTGGGAAGCCTATTGCAAATTTCCTGTATCCGTGACATATTTTGCATTTAAAAGACAGTTGGTAGTAATCCACTTCCTGCACATGGGACCAGTTATCCATACAACAGTTGATTGTTGTTGCAAATCCTTTGTCAAAATCCACCTCTATGAAAATTATTTCACAGGAAAAGAGTTTTTCCCTAGGTTTTGCACAGTCAATATATTTGCCCAATGAGTTGCCAATCAGCCTAAAGGTGGAACCATTCCAGTAGTGTAGAGGAAAATAAGGCAGCTTCACCTAGACTAGGACCGCAATTGGGATATCACAGTCTGGGTTGAAGTTAGGGTTCCATTGATCAAGATGTAAACCATAGGCGCCCATAAAATATGGTCCACTTCTGAATATCAGATATCAATTTGCCTTGTTCTTAAAGTAAAATGTAAAAAAATCCTTACCGTAGAACGTGGAAACAAATTCACCAAAGATGAGGGGCTTCTATATCTTCTCAACTCAGGTTCGAACAATAATATGAGAGGGCCAAATCCCCATAAACTGACCAATCAAACCCCAATTTGCAAGCTAGAGAGCACAAATCCAGACATAAGGGGCATTGATCTCCACCTTAGGAATGTCATCTAACTATTTCACAAAGAGGGAGGGACCAAATTTCTAGAATTTTTGAACATTGGAAACAAGGGAAATAAATGTTGTGATCTCCTTCATAAAAAGGGTTTCAGGGATCAGGTCAGCCATGGAAAGATGCCTAACCAAGGATCTACGAAAATGAGAACCTAACAAATAGTTGAGGCAATCAGATGTTGAAGAAATCGAAGACGAGAGAAAAGATGACCTATGCGAAGCTCCTGGATATCAAAGTCCTCAAGCCCGTAGGCCTAGGCCATAGTCCATGCATAGATGCTCCATCTCTCCTTCCCATGAGTTAGTTTACATTATCAATTATAATTAAATTAATTCAATTTGATAAATAATATGGATATCTTATCAATATATATATATATATATTTGTAATATTCATTATTAATTTAATTATATAATATATGATTTAGTTTAATGTTGAAAATGTTATTATTTACACTTATTTGTTTTTTAATAAAATATATATCATGAGGAAATATGTATTTTAAATATCACGTATGCATTGAAAATCCCAAGTCATTGCAAGAGTGAATCATTTCTTTCATCAGAAGTTTAGGGAGGCCATTGAGATAAAAAGGAAGCCTAGTAATCTAAATAGGGACAATGGTTGGTTGAGTAATAATTGTTGGGTCTCAACCCTCTCTTTTTAAAAAACATATTTATTTATTTTTATTAACACTATTTATTTATTCTCCCCGATCGAGGTGTGAGTTGGACCCAATGGGTATGTCTTGGCCCACTGATTAATGCAAATCCCAAAGAAAATTAAGGCCACCCTCAGCATGCATGCATCACTTGGAGAGGTGGTGGTGCGCATGCGAAGGTTAAATGCTGACCCGGAAGGCGACAGAGCCATTAAGCTAGGTGAGAAGGTAAGCTCTTCCTCTATTGCACTTGGTAAATTGGACTGTGTGCTCTGTCCGCTGTGGAACTAGTCTGGGTTGTTCGTTCTGGGGACAATGTTGGCTCAGTCTCTTTCTGGTCAAGGACTTAGTCACTCGTATGTATCCATTTTTAATTTTTCTCCCCTTTCATATATGGCTCTTTGTCTCTGTCCTCCACTATTTGGGATGCATGGTACAATGGTAGGTTGGTGGGATTGGAATAGAATACCTCTAGATTGTGGCATGGTTTTGTCAATGCTATGTGTCAAGTCATTAGTTTTCTATGTACCTGTATTTATGGTCTATGATATTTGTCTCTCGTGTATGGGTTCACACAAGGTTAGGCTAACGGGTTGCTCTGGTTGTCATTGTACTCCCTACCTTGGTTATTCCATAATTATGAGGGTTTTTGTTTCTGGTCAATTCCGTTTGGTTCTTGGGTACTGTGATTCTGTATGGTCTCGGAACATGGCCATCATTGTTTGTAAGCACTATCCTGATCCTAGTAGGCACAATGTCATGGTTTGGGTCGAACTATGGGAAAAGTTTAGTGTCAGTCCTGTCTTAGCGGCAAGGGTATATTGTATCTGGTTTTGTCGCATGGTTGTGTGTGGGTCTTGGTCAAGGGGCAGCTCTCAACTCAAATATTCATTCTTTCTTCGGTGTACAATTTAGTTGCTCAAATTGCTTAGAGATGAGATTCATTTGGACCATTCTAGGGATTTTCCTGTGGATGTTTCAATCTGTTGGTATAGGCCCAATTGTGGGAATTTCAATCCCATCTTTGAGGCAAGGGTATATTTCATTTGGTTCTAGCGCATGGTTGTGTGTGGGTCTTGGTCAAAGGGCAACTCATAGCTCAAATGTTCTTTCATTCTCTAGCCTATAGTTTTGTTGTTCGAATTGATTAGATATGAAATTCATCCTGACCATTATGGGGTTTTTCCTGTGGATGTTTTTTTTTGTCAGTTTAGGCTTGTCTGTGGGCATTGGTGGAGCTATGGTAGACATGGCAATGCGACATCTTGTTGGTTGTCGGTTGACAACAAGCTTTCAATCTGGCTCATTATTTGGTTGGTTTCTTTTGTAATTTCATTGGCAGGTCTTCAGGGCTAGAGTGACCCTCGACAATGTCTTTCTACTGAGCTTAGATTGTGTTTAGTTCGTCCTCCAAATCTCGACACAGACCATTATTTGATTTGTAGGTGCAGAAAAATGGTTCGTGCTTCTAGTAAGGGTAGGAATAGCCAAGGAAACTGTGGTCACGGGAAATAAGGCATTGCCTCCCTAGACGAGTCAACTGAGCTCATCCAGGGGGATTGTGCATGGGCATAAATTGACATCCCGAACTATTCAGGAAGTTGCTCAAGCATATCACTCGGGCAGTCTGACTCTGGTCAAGCATATCATAACAGATGAGAATTTGGAAATTCATTTATATGAGTGGAAAACTTTGATTCTTGAACCTAGCCATACCCATGACAGATCCACTCAATATAAACAAACAGTCCACTTATTTTGGATGATGAAGAGAATTATGGCTAAAGCCTTGGAGTAGTTTCCTCCTAACATGCATTTGTCCTCCCATGGACATTCAGATTATACTAAAGAGTTTCAAAAGATCTAGTTTCAATTGTAGCAACAAAATGGACACCTCAACTGCATAGAGAATCACATTCCTTATATTCCTCACACAAAGCTACCAGGTTCCACCTTGAAGGACCCTGCTCTGGCAGATTCAACAGATGAGTAGTGGCAGTGCACCCCTAGTTAAAGTTTTGTATGAAGCAATTTCAAATTTTTAGGCATATTATCAGTTATGTTTATAGGTATCTAGCTAGTAGAAAGAACAAAGACTCTCAAACATATATAGTGTGGCTTGTAAGACTTATTATTGTTTGTTTCTAGATGGCTTATTTTGTTGTTAGGTGGGCAACATACCCAGTTTCCCTCAGGGCAAGTTAAGGCCACCTAACCTTCAGACATATGGATGTAACCTGTTTTTTATTAGAAAATTAATGAAAATGTCCTACCAAGCTTACAAAAAAAATACTATTTATTTATTCATATATTTATTTATTTATTTAACGAGGCTGAGTTGTTTTAGTCATAAAAAAAAAATTCCTAAATTAATTTTTTTGTATTAAATATATTATTTATTATTAATTAAATTAAATTAAATCATTTTAAAATATAAATTATATATTTTGGGAGCATTGTTTTTTTGCCTTTTTTTTATTTAATCCCATTTTTAATTTGACCTTAATTGATTTTTTTTTACTTTTTTTTATTATTAGTTTTGACCATTAGTTGTTTGAACCTTTAGCCCTTAGATTCTAGCAATTAGTAGTAATTTTCTCTACATCACTCTACTTATTTAATGTGATGCATTCTCCATCTTGTCCTCACAATGAACCAAACTAAATAGTTCGAAATACATAAACAAATTTTTCTCTAATATCATTATCTCCAAAAAAAATTATAAAAAAACTATAACAAAAAAAATAAATTTTTCCATTAATCAACTTAAAGAAAAATAAAAATAATTTACTTTAAAAAAAATTTCTAAACAATTAATAAAAAAAAAACAAATATGGTAAGATTGCATAGAATTAAATGGTTTCTTTCTTTATTTATGGATATTATATTATCATTAAACTACAATATATTCATATAAATATTAAAAAATTATTTCATTTTTAATTAAAATTATATATATAATAATTTAAAATATAAAATTAAAATATATTTTAATCTATATTCTATAAAGGCTAAAACGTTAGCTATGTTCTTGAAATTGTCTTAAAACATTCTACTTCAAAATTCCATATTTACTTATTGTAGTCATGCTAGGCTCGTTCAAGGTAGCGTTTGCAAAATTTCACAGATATCTTTTTTAATTCTAAATACTTTGGCTTATTCACAACTAAACATTTAAATATTAAATCTATTGAATTTTAAATTTATGGTCTTATTCACAGTTAAACATTTAAATATTAAATATATTTTAAAAGGGTTGTTGATTTAATGTTTTAATCGTAGTTAAAAATTATAGTAATTATTATTTGTATAGATTAATATAAGTTTAAGAAAAAAATTTAAAAGAAAAAATTATTGATGAAAATGATGATAACCAAAATTTATTTTAGTTTATTATATTTAAAAAAAATCATAAAAAAATAATTGATTTATGTTTATGATTGGAATTTTTAAGAAAATATTTTTAAATCTTAGTGGTTTTCAAAATCAATAATATTATAAATATTTTTCAATAATAAACTTTGATGAGGATTTAGCAATTTTTGTAGATATATGCAACAATCTGCAAGCCACATATATTAGGAACTCATAGTTCAGCCTAGGATCGAGACATCCGGAGACCACTGGAACTGGAATCGAGATCCCAAACTCTAATGGAACACCTATTGTCATGCCCCTACCCTGGCGGTAGTCTTTCAATTGCACAAAAGGGAAGTGCGGCACCACCACCCATTTTTTTTAACAATACTCACAAGTGTGGACTACGCTTAACATTTCATACTTAGTTTATTTTTCACTTTCTAAGTATTACATTCATATACACAGTAGAAACATTCAGTTATTCTTCTTTCATCATTATTACCATTTACACATATGCACAGCGGATACAATTTAACGAGAGGGGCAACTCCCTGAATATGAGTCTGCCTACATGATAATAGCAATCTTTCATAAGATACAATTACAGTCTTTATGAGAGAACGCCAACTTCTCTTCAAAAATTTCTGTCAAAATGCGCAACTCAACCTGCACCGTGCAGCATTGCCTGAACCACTGTTTGGAGAGCCCATCGGTTCTACTGCCTGTCGCACGTTTAGTAAACTCGTTCACAAACTCATTTAGGAGCTCGTTCAGGAACCCGTTCAGAAAGCCCATTCAAGAATCCTGTTCAGAAATCTCATTCAGAACTTCGTTCAGGATTCTGTTCAACACTTCATTCAAGATTCTGTTCAGCGTTTCATTCAGAACCTCCGTTCAGAAACTTGTTCGACGCACTTCATTTAGAACCTTCGTTCAGAAAATCGTTTGGCGCACTTCGTTCACCCGACCATTCAGCCACATGCTCACTGCAACGCATCGTGTTGACCCCATCATGTATCGGCATCGTGTCAATTGTTGCCATGATACTCCAACTTAGTGCTAAAACATCTTAGTACACTTCCGGACCCCGTGATTTGAACTAGTCAAGTAGCTAGTCCAACTGTCATGCTCAAAGCATGAGAATGCACATCCTCATGCCATCACCGGTCATTTCTCCTAGCACCCTGTCACAACATCAACTTGATCAAGAATCCATCTCCATCGAAATGTAAGTAAGCCATGCCCAGGTCCATGGAGTAATCTCCATCTCATCCGCAACATGTTGCCCATGATGTTGGTGCCAATGTGCTGCAGATCAGTGATATATATCCCAACATCATTAACCATATATGTGTAAGATCCATCTCCTCAAAATGAAGAGATCCTCTCATCAAACTGACTCTCAATGTGCCACATCCAGGTCCATATCTATAATGTGCCATTCCTCAAGTCTACCAAAGAAACAATATACACATGTCTAATCATCCATGTGTTGCCCATGATCATAGACCAATCAGCTCCCATGTATCAAAATCGATTAAGTCTCAGCACAACCCATGCCCAAGCATTGCCACCAAGGCATCCCCATCGATGCAACTCCATCACTCCAAAGTGTCTCATATTGATCCTCCACATCAAGTCACTCTCTCAAGCACACCCCATAAATGTACTCAAAAGTATGCACCCCATACTGCATCAAAGTCACTGACCTTAGCTTCTCAATGCATTAGATCCTCCAAATCCACTATCATATGAAGTCCCCAAAAGTTACAACCTCATGTCATCATGAGCTCCATGAGTCATCTCCAACCAACATCCTAGCAAGCATACATGTCTCGGCCCCCAAAGGTCTCTGCAAGATGCCTCAACTCCCCATGTCTCAAAAGTAAAAGTCTCCATGTCACATCAACAAACCTATCCACATAACATCCCTGCCTTAACACTCCTCATTGGATGTCCATAAATGACATCTCTACAAGTGCTCCTGCATAATGTCCCTGCATAAGACTTCCATGCTCCATCTATCCAACTCGATGTCCATGACTCAAGTTTCCCATGTTGTCCAACTAAGTAGACCCATCACAAATCGGTCATCCTCACCCAAGTCTCCAATCTAGTCTAGTGCCCATAATCACCCAAACCATATATATTGTCAAGTCATTTGAGTCTCTTCCACCATAGCTCCCCCACTAAAAGTCCCACCAAGACTGCTTCTTGTTATCAGCCATGAGAAGTCTACCCAAGTATCATCAAAACCCCAGTGTGTGCCCTTCTCCAATTAGTCCATAAGTCATGCCAGGCACTTAGCCAATTCTCCATATGGCTAAAGCATGACCCATTATCTTCAATGATCATCACTTTCCTCCCTTGTCACAGGCATTTGCACCTTCCGCCATAAGATCACAAACAACCCCAACAAGCTCTGCAACAGTCAATGGTTCTTGCCTCTCATACAAGGTCTCAGCATAGATATCCATGGTAAGATCTTCCACTGCATCGGCAAACCGATTTTTCCCTTTCCTGCATATTGCCCATCTACCAAAAGCTCCAATGAAACACAAGTAACAATATGAATACTTACTTCACCATGATGCTCCTCCATGTGAGTTTCCTCATCCACCAATGTCTGCAAACTGCACGATTCTGGTCCAACTTGAGCAATTTCAAGTTTCTCCTCCATTGTTGTCATGTCTGCAACATCTTCATATATCACGACTTCCTCTTCTTCATCATCATAATATACAACTACATCCTGCTCCATTGCCCAACCAAGTCAAAGAAGTTCACCTTCAATATTCCTTTTCAAGACTTCAAGCTCATCTCAAATCTGTGGGTTCTCTTCTTTCATCCACTTCAACCTGTATAAGTCAGCAAGAGCCTCCCTTGGCATTCTTCAAAACTTGCCATGTCTTCTTGTTTAGCTTGGCCCAAGCACAATGCTACCCCCTTCTAAACTTGTCACGAAGTGTAGCACTTCTCATTCGGTATTCAGTACCTCCGATACCAACTATCACGCCCCTACCCTAGCAGTAGTCTTTCAACCACACGAAGGGGGATGCAGCACCACCACCCGTTTTCTTTTTAACAATACTCACAAATGTGGACTAGGCCTAACATTCCATACTTAGTTTATTTTTCACTTTCTAAGTATTACATTCTTATATACAGCGAAAACATTCAGTTGTTCTTCTTTCATCATTATTACCATTTACACATATGCACAACAGATATAATTTAACGAGAGGGGCGACTCCCTGAATATGAGTCTGCCCACAATGATAATAACAATCTTTCATAAAATACAATTACAGTCTTTGTGAGAGAACCCCAACTTCTCTTTAGCAATTTCTGTCAAAATGCGCAACTCGGCCTGCACCGTGCAGCCTTGCCCGAACCACCGTTCGGAGAGCCCACCAGTTCTAATGCTCATCGCACATTCAGAAAACTTGTTCAGGAGCTTGTTCATGAACCTGTTAAAAAAACCCATTCGGAAACCCGTTCAAGAATCCCGTTCAGAAACCTCGTTCGGAACTCTTAGGAATCCATTCAGAACTTCATTCAACATTCCATTCAGCACTTCGTTCAGGACTCTGTTCAACACTTTGTTCAGGATTCCGTTCAGCACTTTGTTGATAACTTCCGTTCAGAAACTCGTTCGACACACTTTGTTCATAACCTCCATTCAGAACTCGTTCTGCGCACTTCGTTTAGAACCTCCATTCAGAAACTCATTCGGCGCACTTCGTTATGAACCTCTACTCAGAAACTTGTTCGACGCACTTCGTTTAGAACCTCCGTTCATAAATTCGTTCGACGCACTTTGTTTCACCTAACCATTCAACCACTCATTCAAAAACCTATTCGGCGCATCGTTCAAGAACTCATTCAGCGCACCATTTTTTGAACTTTGGCTCCTCGGTTCGGTGTTGCGGTCAAGAGCCACCTGCACCTTCTCCACGTCCACCCTTTGGCTCCCCTCACCTTGAGCTCGCACTTATGAACTTCAAAACTTATGATTTCTTCCTCCATGGCATTTGCCTACATATATGTTTCTCCATGGTTAAGTCATGGGTCATCCTACCCAGGCCTACCTGCCCATTTAGCTAAATGCGCCCCAACTTAATGTCAGCTCACCCATGTCGCCGCCCCGCCGAGTCCACATGTGTAATATAAGTTTGCCTTCGCCAAGTTCACAAACTAAGCCGAATTTCATTTTTTCGACTTCCGTTGGCTCATCGTGCTCATGCCCCAGGCGTGTTTAATCGACCACCCCAGTTCGTCGCACTTCTCCAACTCGTCCCATTGTTGCAACGAAACGTCACAACCGACTCGCCCGCTCATTGAATCGTCGCACCGTGGACTCATCACAAGCTTGGCTCGTCACACATAATCGGGAGGATGCCCACCCAACTCGTCACACAGCAACCATCGACTCTTGGGCTTGACATACTCCCCCACTCTAAATGGTTGTTGTCCTAGACAACACCGTCATATGAAATTGCAAAGTGTCACTAGCTCCAACATCCAAAATGTTCATGCTACCCACCTCTGCTCCGTCATCGCATAAACCATAAAGGCTTATGTCTCCATGAATTGGAAAGTCTCCTCAATCCATGATCATCAACCACCTCCGTTGCAATCCCCACATGTTGCCCCACCGTGGAAGGTGGATCCTTCCAACTCGAGCTACATGCTCACTACAACACATCATTTTGACCTCATCATGTATCGTCATCGTGTGAACTATTGCCATGATACTCTAACTTAATGCTAACACATCTCAGTACACTTCCGGATCCGATGATTTGAACTAGTCGGGTAGCTAGTCCAATAGTCACGCTCAAACCATGAGAATGCACATCCTCATGCCATCATCAATCATTTCTCCTAGCACCCTGTCACAACATCAACTTGATCAAGAATCCATCTCCATAAAAATGTAAGTAAGCCATGCCCAGGTCCATGAAGTAATCTCCATCTCATCCATAACATGTTGTCCATGATTTTAGTGCTAATGTGTTATAGATCAGTCGCATATATCCCAACATGATCATCCATATATGTGTAAGATGCATCTCCTCAAAATGAAGAGATCCTCTCATCAAACCGACTCTCAATGTGCCACATCCAGGTCCATGAAGCAACCTCGATCATATCTGTAATGTGCCTTCCCTCAAGTCTAGAAAAGAAACAAGTATACACTTGTCTCATCATCCATGTGTTGCCCATGATCATAGACCAATCAGCGCCCATGTATCAAAAGTGGTTAAGTCTCAACTCAACCTATGCCCAAGCGTTGCCAGCAAGGCATCCTCATCGCTGCAACTCCATCACTCCAAAGTGTCTCATACGATCCTCCATATCAAGTCACTCTCTCAAGCACACCCCATAAATGTACTCAAAAGTATGCACCCCATACTGCATCAAAGTCACTAACCTCAGCTTCTCAATGCATTAGATCCTCCAAGTCCACTATCATATGAAGTCCCCAAAAGTTACAATCTCATGTCATCATGAGCTCCATGAGTCATCTCCAACCAACATCCTAGCAAGCATACATGTCTCGACCCCCAAAGGTCTCTGCAAGATGCCTCAGCTCCCCATGTCTCAAATGTAAAAGCCTCCATGTCATATCAGCAAGCCTATCTGCACAACATCCCTGCCTTGGGACTCCTCATTGCATCTCCATAAGTGACATCTCTATAAGTTCTCCTGCATAAGACTGCCATGCTCCATCTATCCAACTTTATGTCCATGACTCAAGTTGCCCATGTTGTCCGAATAAGTAGGCCCATCACAACATCGGTCATCCTCACCCAAGTCTCCAATCCAGTCTAGTGCCCATAGTCACCCAAACCATATGTATCGCCAAGTTATATGAGTCCTTTCCACCATAGCTCCCCCACTGAAGGTCCCACCAAGATTGCCTCTTGGTCTCGACCATGAGAAGTCTACCCAAGTATCATCAAAACCCTAGTGTGTTCCCTTCTCCAATCAGTCCATGAGTCATGCCGGACACTTAGCCAATCCTCCATATGGCTAAAGCATGACCCATTCTCTGCAATGATCATCACGTTCCTCCCTTGTCACGGGAATTTTCACCTTCTGCCATAAGGTCACAAACAACCCCAACAAGCTCTACAACAGTCAATGGTCGTTGCCTCTCCATACAAGGTCTCATCGTAGACATCCATGGTAAGATCTTCCACTGCATCGACAAACTGATTTCGCCCTTCCCTGCATATGGCCCATGAGGCTCCTCCTCCATGTGGGTTTCATCATCCACCAATCTTTGCAAACTACATGATCCTGGTCCAACTTGAGAAATTTCAAGTTCTTCCTCCATTGTTTTCATGTCTGCAACATCCTCATATATCATGACTTCCTCTTCTTAATCATCTCAATATGCAGCTACATCCTACTCTATTTCCCAACCAAATCGAAGAAGTTCACCTTCAACATTCCTTTCCAAGACTTCAAGTTCATCTTGAATCCGTGAGTTCTCTTCTTTCATCCGCTTCAACATGTATAAGGCCAATAAGAGCCTCCCTTGACATTCTTCCAAACCTGCCATGTCTTGTTGTTCAGCTTGGCCCAAGCACACTACTTCCCCCTACTAAACCTGTCACGAAGTGTATCACTTCTCGTTCGGTATTTAGTATCTCTGATACCAATTGTCACGCCCCTACCCTGGTGGTAGTCTTTCAACTGCACGAAGGGGGGTGCGACACCACCACCCTTTTTCTTTTTAACAATACTCACAATTGTGGACTACGCCTAACATTCCATACTTAGTTTATTTTTCACTTTCTAAGTGTTACATTCATATACACAGTGAAAACATTCAGTTATTCTTCTTTCATCATTATTACCATTTACACATATGCACAACGGATACAATGGGAGGGACGACTCCCTGAATATGAGTCTGCCCACAATGATAATAACAATCTTTCATCAAATAGAATTACAATCTTTGTGAGAGAACCCCAACTTCTCTTCAACAATTTCTTTCAAAATGCGCAACTCGGCCTGCACTGTGCAGCCTTACCTAAACCACCGTTCAGAGCGCCCACCAGTTCTACCGTCCGTTGCACGTTTAGCAAACTCGTTCACAAACTCGTTCAGGAACTCGTTCAGAAAACCCAATCAAGAAGCCGTTCAGAAACCCGTTCAAGAATCCCATTCAAAAACCTCGTTCAAAAACCTTGTTTATAACTTCGTTCAGGAATCTGTTCAAAACTTCATTCAGGATTCTGTTCAGCACTTCATTTGGAAAATCGTTTGCCGCAGTTCATTTAGAACTTGTTCAATGCACTTTGTTCAAAACCTCTGTTCAGAAACTCGTTTGATGCACTTCGTTCAGAAACTCGTTCGACACACTTTGTTCAGAACATCCGTTCAGAAACTCGTTTGGCACACTTCATTCACCTGATCGTTCAACCACCTGTTCAGAAACTTGTTCGGCACATCATTCAAGAACTCGTTCAGCGTACCGTTTCTGCAACTTCGACTCGTTGGTTTGGTGCTATGGTGAAAAGCTGCCTGCACCTTCTCCACGTCCACGCTTTAGCTTGCCCTCACCTTGAGCTCGCACTTATGAACTTCAAAACTTATGATTTCTTCCTCCATGGTGTTTGCCCATATATATGTTTCTCCATGGTTAATTCATGGATCAACCTACCCATTCATCCAAACATGCCCCAACTTAGTGTTGGCTTGCCCATGTCGCCACCCCGCCGTGTCCACATGTGCAATATAAGTTTGCCTTTGCAAGTTTGCAAACTTAGCTGAATTTCAGTTTTTCGACCTCTGTTGGCTCGTTGTGCTCATGCCCCGGGCGCATTTAACCAACCGTCCCATCTCGTCGCACTTCTCCAACTCGTCCCATCATCACAACGAAACGTCACAACCGACTCGCCCGCTCACCGACTCGTCGCACGCCCAGCTCGTTGCACATAATTGGGGGCGCACCCACCCAACTCGCCGCACGCCAACCACCTACTCGTGGGCTTGACACCTATCCTTCCAGCCTTACTATGACGGGCCATGTATCCAAGTATTGAGATCTAATATGGGTATAAGCCTCATATTCTAAGGGATCATTTTTTTATCCTCTACTTTAATATCACAAAAATGACAAATTATTTCATCCCATAGTGTTTTAAGATTGTTCCAACACCTAATTCCACTATGGAGCTTATGATAGTTTATTTTTATTTTAACTTTCTATTTTCTTCTTTAAGTTATTATATTAGAAAGATACTTACTATTTCTAGATTAGGGTTATGGCTTCTTTATAAAACCTTAATTTTATTTTCTTCTCTATTTCTTCCTTGTACAATGGTTTCTCCTTAAATTTAGATGATATAATATTCTTAATTCTACAATCTATAGAATGACCTCCTCTTTTATTCTCAAGGGGTTTAGCAAAAAATTAGCTTCTTTATTCCATTTCCTCTTACTTCATTGGTGACTTTGACTATAGTCTGAAATAAAAATACCACATACCTTTTATCTAACACTAAAGCACCAAGCCCTTGAATTGGGTGAGGTGGGACGAGATAATGCGTTGTCAACTCACAAAATTAGAAAAGGTGATGTGCTTCCCATTATGCATATTAATTCAAATCGAGTGAGGTTGGAAGAGATAATGGCATTGTCCCCTCACACAATCAATGAGGGTGACATGTTGCCAATTTTGCATTAATCTGGCTACATGAGTTGAGGCATGTTGTTAATGAATTGAGGTGGAGTGGACGAGGCATGGGACTAGATTGTATTGATATTTTGCAACTCACATGCTTGGAAGACAATATGGTGGTGGTTGTGAATTACTTTCCATCATTTTTTATGCCAATTTGGATTAGGAAATTCGTTTTCCTCATCCTTCAACAGGATCCATTTTCTTATCACTTTTTCAGTGATGCAATCTCAACTACCTTTTTCTCTATCTTAGATAATTCTATTGATCTTCCTCCACCTTTCCATTTCATTGTGAAAGGGAGATAGTTCTCCATGCCCTTATTCTTATTATGTTCTCTATTTTGTGGCATACTGCTCAAAGTAGGAATCCATTCTAGCTACCCAAGGTTGAAATCATAGTTAGACTGAGGGCCAAGTGTAGACAAGGTAGAGGCACTCACAAAGGGTTGGAAGGATCTTGAGCTCATTCTAGAGCTAAGGCTTATGCTTGCATATTTCATGAACTGGTTCCTACAACAGTATAGGAAGAGCTATGTAAGTTTGATGCCAATGTGGCAATTGAACAAGGTTGTCTCTTTTATTTTGAAGTTGTAATGGACATTACAAAACAAGGGATTGATGACATACCAGGGGTGGAAAAAACTAATATTTGTTGACCATCAATCTCTATTAGAGGATGAAAATGCTACTTGGAAGAGTTTTTAAGGAAATAAGTGAATCCAAAGAGGAGATTTTGTTGATGCTAAACAAGGTGGTGCTCCACCGAAAAGAAATGGAGTTGTCTTTAGTGCGACTTTTTGGAATTTTTGATGCCGGAATCCAGTGGAAAAATTTGAGGTCAAATCTTTATTTGTGTTATTTAAACTAGTTTTTTGACTGTATATATAGATTCAACACCCTGCAAAACCCCTAGGGCACTTAGATTGCACAGGATTACCCATCAAACTTGTGATTTCAGTAAATTCCTACCGGATTTTAGAGAAATTTGACCGGAAAAAACCCACCATAAAAGCTTCCAAAAAGTAGCACTAAAGACAACTCCAAAAGAAACAGGGGCTCATCCAAAAGGGATTCAAGGCCAATTAGCTCATACTCAAAGTATAAGTGATTGAAACTATGGACACACCAACCCCGCTGAGATGGATGTCTCCACTTCCACATAGTTTTATGATGAATTTTGTTTGTATAGTTATCTCGTTAGCTAGTTTTGCTAGGCCTTGTATGTTGGCTTGAATAGTATAATTCATAGTCACTTTGAAGATTTTTCTATTAACAACTCATGATGACTTTATATTTTTGGCAAAATGGTATGGGTTTATTGTTTTGTTTGGACTAATACCTTGATATCTTTATAGTAATATGGTCTCCCATGTAGGGATATTGTAATCTCTTTATATTAATGAAAATTTAGCTTTAAAAACACACGAGAAGACCAAGAAAATAACATTACATTGAAATTCATCTTATAATAAATTCATTAAAATTTGTCAAAAAAAACCATAAATTATAATATTAATTAATTATTATTATATTTTTATTTAAGCACGTCAATATTACAATTTTTTCCCCCAAAATTTATGCTTTTAAAAATT
Source organism: Pinus taeda (assembly GCA_000404065.3). Lineage (NCBI taxonomy): Eukaryota > Viridiplantae > Streptophyta > Pinopsida > Pinales > Pinaceae > Pinus > Pinus taeda. Next base: position 79,513 of record APFE030705935.1, read on the forward strand.
AGGCAAAGTTTCCATCAAATTTATGAGGAAAAAGTTATGTTGAATATATGATTAGATTATTAATTATTGGATTTAAAAGTAAAAACTAGTGATTACAACAGAAATCTTCAAAAAAAAATGGTGACTAAAATTATTTTGCGCTACATTTGTTTTGTAATGAAATAAAAAGTTAAAAATGATAATAATATTTTAATAAAAAAAATTAAATAAAAGACTTTATATTATGAACAGCTTGAGGGCCTAAAGGTAAGAGCATGTGTTCCTCCTAAGAGGTCACAGGTCAAACTCAGAGGGGTAGAGTATGTATGCCTTCGTAGACTAGCAGTCAAATCGCGGCCCGGAGGTGGTCCCTTGTCCCACAGCAAGGGTCTCATGACACCAATTTGGGTCTGGCTTGGCCGTTGACCTAAAAATGGATATTATCTATATTAATATATAATTGGCAACATTAAAAATTAAAGTTATTAATATATCTATATTAATAAATATTTTTTTCTTTTGTCTAACCAAAATTAATAATATTTTAAGTACGAAATAAAAATATGTATTAATAATCTTTTTCGAAAGTTAAAAAGCAACACTATCAACCATAAGTCCATAACTCTTTTAAAATACACTCATTATTTATATTATATTTTTTTACGGTATTCTATGTTAATTTAAAAGTTAATCGTGGTAAAATTTCATAAGATTTTTTTAGATGTCTAATTTTTCTATGTTAATTTAAAAGTTAATCTTGGTAAAATTTCATAAGATTTTTTTAGATGTCTAATTTTTCACCCGGATCTAGGGATAGCACAAGAATTGAACTCAAGACTTCCAATTTGGTGAGACTTTATTTCCACCCAAGACTTCCAATTTGACAAGACTTCATTTCCACTACCATTGTCAATTGAACTACCTCAAGTGGACAAAAAATTAAAATTATTTTTATGTTCGAGTATCCATCATTATTTTAATTTCATAATTAGTTAAAATAAAAATATTTTATTATAAAAAACTTTTTTTAAACCATAAAATTTTATTAATTAAAATTTAAAAATATATATATTTATAAATTCAAAAAAAAAATTAAAAAATAGTAAATATATATATTTTAAATAAATAATTAAAATTATTATATATAATAAAATAAAAATAAAAATGATTCAACGAAAACTTTTTTAAATAATAAATTTTAATGGTGGAATTTTTTTTAATATTTTATTACTATATTTAATTTTTTTTCAATAATCGGTTGATGATGCTGATTTCATGGTTAATGTCCCTGAGACCAAACTTTGGTCTATCAGACCTAAAGAAACAAATTATTTAGTTTGATTTAAGAATTTTATTCCTATGCTCAAAAAGCTTGGAGAGAAGCCTCCCGAGCTCACTATAATTTTGACATCGTAAAAGGCTAGGAATGGTCAGTATTGCGACAAAGATTATGAAACTGAGATCTAATGTGGTTGTATGCGGGGCACTCTAAGAGAAAGTGGTTTTTATCCTCGATGTTCCTATTCTCATAGAGATGGCAGATCCTTTCCATCCATCGTATTTTAGGAACTGCCCAACAAAAATATTATAAATGGGCCGTAATTAATATTAGAAAGAAAATTACCTAATTCTTTATGATATAAAATTGTATTATATTTAAAGTTACAAAATATAGAAAATCTATGTTTATGACGGATTTTATTAACTATTCTAAATAAATGTTTGTTATATTCTCTATAAAAAAATAACTCCTAATATAAATATGTATCTACAGAGGGCCTCTACAATGCAATATTTGGGAACCTGTGTTAAGTGTTTCTTCCCTCCATTTATAATGAGAGGGGAAGATTTGAAAAAGAGTTACAAAAATATATTAGCTTGAGATCCAACTATCTGATCGACTAGCTATCTTGGCATGCGAAAGTCTGTTGCCCAATTCATTACAAAGGATTTGGTTACTTTCTTTAAATTGTAGAAATTACAAAATAAAAGACAAAAGGAAAACTAAATGATGATAGAGGAAAATATCTCCATGTTGTTCCTTTGATCACCTCTGATTAGGCCATGTCTATGCCATGATGCTCCTCTTCAGTCAATTGATCGGTTCGCCTGTCACTTTCCACCTTAACTGATTGAACTTACCACTTTCTAAAGGTGGAAATGATTAACAGTTGTGGTGGCCTTAGTGGTATCACAACTATTGACTCATCCATCACATAACTCTCTGCATTTCACTATCGAGTGTTATATACCATTTAATACAGCCATAATGTTATATCGGAGCTTTCAACTTATTGGAACTTTTATTCTTACAAACATTACAAAACAATGAGTTTCGATGTTGCTTGGCCCCTTTTGTTTAGCCCCTTGAAAAGTGTATCCCATAAGACCGGGCGTCATGACCTGTCACTTAGCCCCTAAGGCAGTAGGGAATTTTGTTCCTATCGAGGGCCATTTTTCCTTTGTAAATTTCTTTGCGCCCCTTGGTTCTTTAACTCTTTTAGACCACGCACTAGCTAAAAATCGAAGCACCTCTTTATTATAACTTTCCAATTGGAGGATTAACATTGGAGTTGCGATATTCCGCACTATCGATATTTCGATCTCTGATTATGATGTCATCACTCCACGTGGAACCTCCTAAGTGGTGACACGTGTCACCGAGATATGTCCCCTTATGCCCCCTCAAAACACCAAAACTATCTGCCACATGTCCTTCCATATTGCCATGTTAGGTTCCACTGTAGCTTTATCGAAACCAATCAGATGTCACCACGTGTCCTGCTGGAGGAGAGAGAAAAGGGCCTTTCTTCCTTTGGTTTTGTGATGAAATCCTTTGTAAACCTTATCAGTGATCCCTGGAAATTTTACACGCTATCAGAACTTTATGTGTATCCCAACCTTTTAAAGGTTGTCACATTCAGAAGTTTCAATTGCCAATCGTTGATGTTGCCATATTTCCATGTGCCAATATGCGATTGCAGATATCATTGGCTACTCTAATGTGTGATCACCGATCTCCTATCTTCGATATATTGAACCTATGATATGCGATATGATGATATGCCATGCTGCTCTGATGTGCGATCATCGATATCCGATGTCGCTAGACCACCTATATGCAATCTCTGATATCAGACTTCCGATATTCCTTCTTTCCTAAGGCTTTGATCATTGAAACTACAAAATACCATATCTTTTGATCCAGGAGCTTTTTGGACTTCTACATATCGTTGGAAATCTTGTTCAGAGAAATTTCCAATGGAGAGGATTTGATGTAGGTTTCGAGACCTTCTGTGGCTTGGAATATGACTAAAAATTTATCTTCCCTTTTGCACTTCGGATAGTTGAAAACACATTTTCCAGTAAGTGACAAAATTGGCTCCAACTGGAGATAGTGCCTTGCTAGCAAGGTGTTGAGAACCTGCAGACTAGTAGCCTTCACCATTGAGCATGGAGTAAAAAATATAATGAATCTATAAAACCAGAAAAACTCCATGGAGATTTATCTTTTGGGAGTCCTTTCCTCATAAAACTAAAATGAAAAAATATAAACTCTAACAACTGGAAATCAAATGCTGAACTAATGATCTTATTTATAGACAACTCCTACTTAGGCACAGGGCTCAAGTCACCCAAGTGAGGTCAACCTTCCAATGGTACTAGGTCAGCATTTGGGTGCTGGACCTAATGCCTCCATGCTACTAGAATTTAAAAATCAAAACAAGAATTCACCATAAAAAATCTTCGATAAAAAAACTTGATACATATACCAGAAACAACATCTGCTGCTGACCTAAGAATGTTGTCATGTAGTCAGCTACAGGTTCATTGAACCGATGAGAGAAAATTGTAGTTGCCTCCTTTTCTTGAAAATTCTGCTGACCAAAGAAAGATGCCATATAGTCATCTACTGGATCATAGAACCGATGAGAGAATTTTATGGTTGCCTCCCTCTCTTGAACAATTTCCAGGAATGAATATTTTTGCAAAAGGCAGCCACAGACACTGCATGGATCTTCAAATTTGGGATCCCCTTGAAGAAGTTCTTATTAGTCATCTTCTCCCCACTTGCTGATAAGCAACTCCCTTTGAAAATCTGCAACAGTCTCATCCTCCTTTCAATCATAGATTGGAGAAGGTTCTTGAACTTGTTCTCTAAGTGGAGGATGTGAATCATAAACTAGAGCCTCTTTGTTGACCTCATGGTGGGCCTCCTATTTTTTCACATCTTCCCATGACTGGGACTATTGTATTCCTGCATTTCTCAACATCCCATCGGATTAATACAAATCATAAGAAGGACAATCATCAAATTCAGCAGGATAAAATTTCTGAGGGTTTGTTTGCAGCTTGATGATGTCTCCTTCTTCCCTTTCTTGAATGTTGGGTGATGCTTGTTGATGCAAGTATGCATTTTCTTTGATTTGAGCCCACAAACATCTTCAGTAGGATCATTAACCTCATAAATATTTTCAACATTAAAATGTGCACAACAATCTTCAAACAAAGCATCCGATGGATATAATCTTTTGTAATAATGATTAAATGTTATGTGAAAGATATTTAAGGAAGATATGCTTCCACGAGGTAGTGCTTTGTACCGGACTCTAAAATTATATTCTAAAGAATACATGAACAATTCCATTTTCACATCTCCAAAAACAATACCCTGTTGTTCCATATATTGATGAAAATCTTTGAGGTGTTGGTCAGGCCTTCTATCTATGTTTCCATTGAATGTAGGCAAATAGGTATATCATTCATGAAATGAAGGGACATGATTGGAATAACCCACAACAGAAGAGAACTCTAGTGGGGTAAATTTGTTGGCCAAGAATGCAGGAATGGCCATTTTGAAAACTCCTTTAGGTGAGTGATCTCAAGTTCAAATGTAGGGGAATTTTTTTGTTGTTTAGCATCAAAGAGAGTATGAGGCCTCTTGAAAGTCAGGGTGATGAAATTAAGATTTGAAGGTGGAGTCACCAAGGTGATAGATCTACAACCCACACATCTTTTCTCACCTTATCAAAGAGTGTATGAATTTCGTACCCAGGGGGAATTTTCTCTAATCGGTTCCCTGGCAACAGCGCTAGAAAGACATTGTCGCTTTTTCTATCACCTGTTGCACAATTACTTTAGAATATATAGAAGCCTCCTAGAGACAAACTTTGGGTTGACAGGAGACCAGTGCCTAGGACATATTAAAGAGAGGAGTGCTTTTGAATATTATCTGAGGGTTGTATATTGCACTCCATATGTCACATAATTGGAAATGAGATAATTCAGGGGGCTTGGTTCAATAGTCCTTCTTCAAGGTAAATGCAAGAAAACACATAGATGTAAATACCAAGGGGGTAAATATGGCTAATCTCAAAAAGAAATGTCTTGGTTCTGGTGATCAACACACAAAAATAAGCAACTTAATATTGGCATTGTAGTAAAAGTGAAGAGGAAGAAAGGAGGGAATTTGGTGCCGAGGGTTGAACAAAACACAAAATGCTCAACAATAGTAGCCAGCAGAAATATGGAAGAGTGAGGAGATGAAAATGCAGAAATAGTGGAGCACAAATTAAGGTCCCAAACTCTATCCCTCATGAATACAATTGTCACCAAATAACATTAAGTAATTTTGTGCTCATTACAGGTATTATAGGCTATTGAATAACTCAAGTAAATCTATAGTTAACACAAGTATTTTTACTACTTAGCATAAGATATACAACCATGAATAAGAGTAAAATCAATAGCTTCATTACACTATTTTAGAGGAAGGAAAACATACATGAAGTGATATACAGAGGAGAAAACATAATAAGCATTGCTCTGATAGGAATTAATAAAACATAACCTTCAGGACGAAGTCCCAGTCACCAGTCCATTTGCATTCAGCCTTTGTATCGCTCAAGTCCCTCATGAACAGGCAAATAGAACCAATGTGGAACCAATTTCTCTGCAAACACAGGGCCTCTAGAATGCAGGATTTGGGAACATGAGTTAAGTGTTTCTTACCTCCATTTATAAGGAGAGGGGAAACTTTGAAAAAAGTTGCAAAAGTATCTTAGCCTGAGCTCGAGTTGCTTGATCGACTAGTTGTCTCGGTGTGCCAAGGTCTGTTGCCCAAATCATTACAAAGGATTTGATTCCTTTCTTTAAAATGCAGAAATTACAAAAGGAAAGACAAAAGGAAAACTAAATGATGATAGAGGAAAATATCTCCCTGTTGTTCTTGTGATGGCCTCTAATCAGGCCACATATCTCCCACGGTGCTCCTCTTTAGTCATTTGGTTGGTTCGCCTGTCACTTTCTACCTTAACTGCTTGAACTTCCCACTTTCTAGAGCTGGGAGAGATTAACAGTTGTGGTGTCCTTATTGGTATCACAATTTCCGACTCATTCATCACATAACTCTCTGCATTTCACTATCGGAGTGTTATATACCCTGTAATATAGCCATAACATTATATCAGAGATTTTAGCTTATTGGAACTTTTATTCTTAAAAACATTAAAAAACAGTGAATTTTGATGTTCCTTGGCCCCTTTTGTTTAGCCCCTTGAAAAGTGTATCCCATAAGACTAGGCGTCATGACCTTTTGCTTAGCTCCTAGGGTAATAGGGCATTTTGTTCCTGTCAAGGGCCATTTTTCCTTTGTAAAGTGCTTTGCGCCCCTTGGTTCTTTAACTCTTCTATACCATGCGCTAGCCGAATATCAGAGCACCTCTTTATCAGAACTTTCCAATCGAAGGATTAACATTGGAGTTGTGATATTCCGCACTCTCGATATGTCGGTCTCTAATTATGAAGTCATCATTCCACATGGCACATCCTAAGTGGTGACGTGTGTCATGCAGATATGTCCCCTTAGGTCCCCTCAAAACGCCAAATTTTTTTGCCACGTGTCCTTCTGTACGCCCACGTCATATGCCACTATAGCTTTATCATAACCAATTAGAAGCTGCCACGTGTCCTCCTAGAGGAGAGATAAAAGGGTGTGTCCACCTTTGGTTTTGCGATCAAATCCTTTATAAACCTTTATTGACTCTCCCCAAAAATTTTACACGTTATTAGAACTTTATTCATATCACAACCTTTTAAAGGTTTTCATGTTCAAAAGTTCTGATTTCCGAACATCGTTGTTATGATATTGCAATGCGCCGATATGCGATCATCGATATCGTTGGATACTCTGATGTGCGATTGTCAATCTCCTATCTTCGATATATCGGACCTCTGATATGTGATGAGCCAATATTCCATGTTGCTATGATGTGTGATCATCGATCTCTGATGTTGTTGGACCTCCGATATATGATCTTTGATATCGGACCTCTGATATTCCTTATTTCCTAAGGCTTGGATCTTTGAAACTTCAATAGACCATATATTTTGATCCAGGAGTCCATTTTTGGACTCTTACATATCATTGGAAATCTTGTTAAGAGAAATTTCCATGGAGAGGGTCTTATGTAAGCTTTGAGTACTTCTTTGGCTTGGAAGTTGAATGCAAAATTCTTTGCTCTTTTGCACTTTGAAAAGATGAAAACACATTTTGCAGTAAGTAACAACAAAAGGGAAGCATGAGAAACTTGCATATAGGAAGATAGAGAAATGTGGTTATATTAACTTCCTTTTGAAAAATAAGAATATATTTGTTTACATGAAAATAATACTTAATGATGGTAGAATTCTAGAGAAGGGAATATGTGTTGCATACATTAAAGAAGTGCTATTATGATAAGCTTTTGCATGCATAAAGAATAGTCATTGTGTTATAGAGATATGTTTGCATGGATAGAAGAACTATTGAGATATATTTCTTTATAAAATATATATGTGATTACTTTTATCCTATCATAACTATTATCTTAGTTTCTTTTGGAATAATATGTAGAAAAGATCAGTGTTAGCTTTCTTTAGAAAGAATATACATTTGCATGCAAGAAGTGACAACATGTTGTGATAGATTTCTTTACGTATTTGCATGCACCAAAATTAATAGTTGAAGGGCTAGTTCTTTTGATAAATTTTATGTAATTTGCATGTACGAAGATTATAATTGATGTGTTAGTTTCCTTTAAAGGAATGTTTGGACAATTGTAGTGATTTGTCCTGCAAGAATGTGTGCTTATGCGAGGGGAATATTAGTTAATGTGGTATTTGTTTATAGACATGCATTAATGGTTATATTCTTATAACTAATGCATATGCAGTGTTATTAAAGGAAGCATGTTGTGATATTTTATTTGCATTTCATGAATGTACATGAATAGATGGAGAAGCACCACTAGTATAGATTTATGAATTGGTTTGATTAATACTTTATGTAATCATGACATCGAAGTTTGTTGACAAAGGCAATGAAAAGAAAGGATGGTGACATTGTGAAAAGGATATATTATTTTTAATATTGTGGAAAACAAAGAATTAATGGTCCATGTATATGAGTTCGTCGGCTGCAGGATGGTCCATTGATGAAACAACCAAACCACAAAGATATAAAGATTGAAGATTTGTGGGAAAATGATATCATGATGATTGTAATAGCTTTTAGCTATATATGTAGTATTTTAAATGGTATTTCCTTGTAAGATTTCATGATAATGGTTAAGGGATGAACTCCCTTATAATTCATTGAGTGAGGGGTGAACACCCTCACGAGCCTTTAATAATAAAATTAAATGTTTATTGGTTTTAAACCTACAAGGTTTACAGGGTATATCAGTGTTCAATGATGTGATTGCTTATTGTATCAGTTTTATGATGTTGATTCCTTGCATGATGTGATGTTCATAATATCAAGTATGTGATTAATTAATTTGGTTAAAGGAATTATGAAATGGATGCAAGGATACATCGGAAAGTTTATGCTAATATGTTACAATAGTGGTTGTAATGGTTATGCAATTTATTATTTCTTTACTAATTTTACTCTATATAATGATGACGGTTTTATCTAATGTTTAATGAGGTATCTGGAATAGTAATTTGGATAGTTACCCATGGGTAAATTGTGTAAAAAAAATTATAACTCCGTGCATTTTCATGCCAGATTATTGAGGGGTGTTATAGAGATCCGATCACTTATGAGGAGTGATGTTTGGGAGAATTTTGCCTTGAGAGCCCATTCATTTTTTCAGCTATGGAAGCCTTTATATAAATAATTTTTAGCATAACATTTGTAGTATAACTAAGGGGGATATTATGAGGTACAAAGGGAGGTACCCAAGGGAGTTATGTAATAATGTGATAGGTCATAGTTAATAAATAAAGTGGTTAAACCACATCCTGTAAGGAACCACAAGTACTTTTCTGTCATACATCATCTGTCCACAAAACGGTTTCTTTGGCTCTTAAAACCATCGCATGTCACAAAAGAAGATCTCTCCTTGGCCCGACCTATATAGGCCACTCACATTATATACTAGTTGCATACCACACTTTAAAAGGGCTTCATAATCCACATTATGTGATATTTGTCTCAAATCCTAATCTTCCCCATGACGCTTTTACACAACTCGATCCTTTTGTCACACGACTATGTCCATCAATTTGCTAACTTCGTAGGCTTCCCATATTTTGGTTGTTTTCTTACTGGGTGATGTGGGATGTCATGGCTTCATTTTAAAGATGAGGTAACCAAATGGTGGAACTCACTTGACAACAAGAAGTTGCTCAACCTTCCTAATCAAGAATTTGAAAAATTCATTTTGGATAAATAGAATCATGCTAGAAAACAAGAAAATGGGACACATAAGAAGTTATTTTCTAATCGTATCTCCTTATTACAGGTTCAGGGACATATTACTAGAAGCCATGAAGTAGAATGAGGGTTTTGAAAAAAAAATTACCTACTTTATGCGGAAAATTTAAAAGGGCCACAACTCGGTCACTATGGCTCAAAAACCTGATTATAGCCTGTTTTTTGAAATGGAACAACCATTATGCAGCTTCTTGAGTGATAAAAATCTCGATTTCGGCATTCTGGAATTTCAGATTCACGCCACAACTGTCATGCCATCACAAAAAATTCTGGAAAAAAAAAAAAAAAAAAAAAAAAAAAAAAAAAACTGATTTTAAATCAGCGATATCTCCCTCATCCGAACTCCGATTTAATTTTTTTTCAAACTGGGTAATTTTTCAAGAAGAGCTTAGATCTACAATTTTTTTTATTAAATTCTTCACAAAACTTCCAAAATTGATAGGAGAGTTGCAGTGCGCGAATTATTGTCAGAAAAATTTCTGCAATACAGTTGATTTTAAATCAACGATATCTCCCTCATCCGGACTCTGATTCGACTGATTTGTTTTTTGAAATTGGGTATTCTTTTGCAAGGAATACAGACCTGGTGTTTTATTTTGCAAATTTTGCATCAAAAGTTTCATATCTGATCTTACAACCCGCCGCCCAAAAATTCCTGCAAAAAACAATTTCTCCCTCTTTTCCCAAGAAGGTGCTTTGATACCACTTGTAGTAGATTTGACCTGCAAATATATGAAAATAGAAAATATTGCCAGAAATATAAAAGATCAAAATATATAAATTCTTCTCTTTATCAATAAAAAACCCTTGAGGTAGGGTAACGCCATACAGTTACTCCTTAAGGAAGGAGAACACTCCACAAGCCATATGTTTGCCAATACAATAATCTTTGACATCTCTCAATGGGGAGTCTCTAGCCTCTATATAGGCTTCATACATACAATTCCATGGGTCATTACCATGGCTCTCTTAATGCCATATATCTAATAGAATGGACTTATCACATTATTCCTAACTATATGTGGTCCCTTACATGATGCGGGTTAACCAATTTATTTATTAACTATGGTCCATCACATTATTACAGTATTCCCTTGGGTACTTCCCTCTGTACCCCATAATATCCCCCTAGGTATACTACATTCAACCCCCCTTAAACATGTTTCATCCCTGAAACATAAGAAGAACACAAATAATAAGATCTACTGAAAAGAGTAGTCCACTAGTACCATGCACGTGCATCTAGCCATCCCAGACACAAGTGATTACTCGATCTAGTCGGTGCCTCGCTCACTTGAGATGGGAGTTGATCCTGGCGGTTCCTCTATGTTGATGTGATGTGGGTGGATCGCTACACCTCTTTATCTGTCGTGCATGGGTTGTTGTCCTTGTTGTTAATTTGTTGCCATCTTGTTTGTTGTTTTCTTGTTAGGTGATGTGGATGGTGATATTCAAGTATTTTTCCACAAAGAATCCAGATCTACTATGGTTTGTTTTTTTTTTTTTGTATAAATTGGGTGATTTTTCAAGAGGATCTTAGATCTATAATTATATTCCCAAAATTCCCCACAAAAAACTGAAAATAAACAATTACTAGAGATCTGTCATCCACAAATTGCCATCAAAGCAATTTCTACAAAACAACTAATTCTAAATCAATGATATCTCCCTCATTCGAACTCCAATTCAGCTGATTTTTTTTTTTTTTAATTCAGGTATTTTTCTGCACAAAATCCAGAACTACTATTGATTTTCTCAAATTTTGTACCAAAAGTTTCAATTCTTATCTGCAAATTTGCCGCCCAAAAATTCTTTAAAAATGCTTCCCCTCTTTGCCCAAGAACGTGCTCTGATACCACTTGTAATATATTTGATCTGCAAGTATATTAAAAATTATACTTTAATTAAGGGGGGTGGAATGTAGTATACCTAGAGAGGATATTATGGGGTATAGAGGGAGGTACCCAAGGGAATAATGTAATAATGTGATGGGTAATAGTTAATAAATAAAGTGGTTAACCCGCATCATGTAAGGGACCACAAGTAGTTAGGAATAATGTGATAAGCCCATTGTATTAGATATATGGTATTGAGAGACTCATGGTAATGACCCATAGTATTGTATGTATGAAGCCTATATAGAGACTAGAGACTCCCCATTGAGAGATGTCAAGGATTATTATATTGGGAAGCATATGGCTTGTGGATTGTTCTCCTTCCTTAAGGAATGATTGTATGGTGTTACCCTACCTCAAGGGTTTTGATTAATAAAGGGGAGCATTTCTATATTTCAATCTTGTTATTTTTGGGCATATTTTCTATTTTCATATATTTGTAGGTCATATCTACTACAACACCATACAATCACTCCTTAAGGAAGGAGAACAATCCACAAGCCATATGCTTGCCAATACAATAATCCTTGACTTCTCTCAATGGGGAGTCTCTAGCCTCTATATAGGCTTCATACATACAATATCATGAGTCATTAACATGGGTCTCTCAATACCATATATCTAATACAATGGGTTTATCTCATTATTCCTAACTACATGTGGTCCCTTACATGATGCATGTTAACCACTTTATTTATTAACTATGGCCCATCATATTATTACATAATTCCCTTGGGTACCTCCCTCTATACCCCACAATATCCCCCTTAGGTTTACTACAACTTACCACAGTGAGACACTTTCAGACATAGTCTGAAAGTATCCCACTTATGACAAATAAATGTCTTCCATTATGCAAGTTTGTCATCAATGGAAGCATTACATTCTGGGGAAGGAAACAATCATCCACACACACCACCGACCACTGCAGTTCATATAGACACAAGGGAAGTTGCAAAACGATCACCATCATAAATGGTATACATACCTACAACAATTCAAATTGAACATTAAGTATGAGAAGGGCAACACTAATAATGTTGCAGACTTCCTTAGCCGACCACAAGTCATGGCGTTGATCATTGTGATCAACTCCTATGGGCACAAGACTTCGAGGTAGCTGCATGTTTACAAGAGCGATCCGGAATTTGGCATCACACACCAGACACTCCTAGAAGGTAAGAAAGTTCCAAATTTCCACCTCCAAGATGCGTTCTTATGCCACCTGGGACACATTTGTGTTCCTTCAAGCAAGTGTGCAAATATGATTTAGGAGGCACACTACAATTGGGTCACTAGACATTTCAGAGTAGAAAAAATAGTGGTAATACTACAGAAGTATTTTTATTGGTTGAACCTTCATCACGATGTTGGGAGGTACATTAAAGCTTGCACTTCCTGTGTCATTTCCAAACCAACCATTAAGAAGCAAGGCATATATACTCCTCTTCCTACTCCTTATCGACCTTGGGAATCCATATCCATGGATTACATGGCGGGTCTTCCTTCTTCTAAGCATGACAATGACTGTGTTTCCATGGTCGTTGACAAATTCTCTAAGATGGCCATTATGGTGGCCTACAAGAAGAGTATCATAGTAGATGCCAATATTAAGCTCTTCTTTAAGCGAGCGTGGGTACATTGGAATCCCATAGTCCATTGTCTCAAATTGGGACAACAAATTCCTAAGTGCATTTTGGTTAATCCTCTGGTCGATGTTGGATATCAAATTGACTAAGCCCACGGATTTTCATCCCCAAATTGATGACCAAACAAAGGTCATCAATAGGATGATCATACATATTTTGTGCATGTACAACTCGAAGCATCCACGCACATCGGATGAAATCCTCCCCTATGTCTAACACAACTACAACAGAGCTCTCCACAGCTCAACGGGCCATAGCCCCTTTCAGGTAGGGATGGGAGTTCAACCATTATATCCCATTAAGGTGGCCATACCATTTGTAGCTACTCAAACATATTCGGCTCACGTCCAGTCTAAAGTTGACAAGGCTAAAAGCTTCCCTGAGCACATTCAACACATCCGCCAGCAGGTCCATGATATATTGGACAAAGCCAATGCTAAGTACAAGCAACACCATGATCAGCACTAGGTTCAACACAAGTTTTAGGTTGGCAAAAAATTTTGGCTACATTTGCAGAAGAAGCACCTCGTCGGACCACATTGCAAGATTTTCCCGCTATGATATGGACCATACACCATCACCAAGGTTGTAGGGGACAATGCCTTTGAGCTCAACATTCCACCATTCCTTGGTTTATACCTAGTTTCAATGTAGACCTCCTTCGGACATACTTTCCACCATTGTTGGACACATCTGATATTGCAGAACAACTCACACCAACAGAGCTAAACCCAGACTATGTGGAACAACCCACAACTGATCAGATCATGGACAGATCAAGAACACTCGCCAATAGAGGATTCAACTATATCGAGTTGTCAAAGTAGACCAACTCCTTCACCAGGGCAAGTGGTTCACCAGGGACCATCTAGACTATGGAAAGTGGTTCACCAAGTGGATATTGGTGGCCACCCACCTATTCCATGTAGACCTCTAGTTGGTTTCATCTGTTTCCTTGTTTATTGCAGCATTGACTATTTTTAGCAGTTTTTCGAGTCCTAAACTTTCGAAGTAGTTTTGACCCCCTAAAAGGCCTTTTTTTGAGGTCTATAGCTATGCCATTGGGCCTATCACAAATCCTATAGTACTCAAAGAGATATTTCCAACAAGGTATCATATGCACCAAACAGAGATAATATGACTAAGTTACAACCTCGGGAAGTTGGCTACCCAACTAACCCCAAGGGGCCCAAAACTCTTGGTGTTTCATCTCCTCGGGTTAGGGTTTTGGTTGTTTAGGGTTTTCCCTTTTTGTTCAATAATAAATAGGCCCTTAAGCCTCATTGTAACATAGTTCAGAGGCATGTAGTCGTCACATATTTTCTCAAAGATAAGCTACCATCAACCGAGCTAGTTTATTTCCATTCTGCTTGTAAGCATATTTCAGTATTTTGATATTAATGAAATGAAGTGTTGTTTATGCTGTGTCTCTGTATTTATGGTTATTTCTGTAATTTATTGTGCTCCTGTTTAAGTTCAGATCAGAACTATTGTCCACCAAATACAACACAAACTTCCTCCTAAAGTCCTACCTATAGATTGTCCATCAAGTCCATAACCTCCAAGTTCTCTACTACAAGGTTGATCAACCCCTTAACTAATTGTAGAGACCACACTCAAAGAAATCACTATACAAACAACTTCATGTCCCTTATTTATTGTAGGGATGGCACATGGATCTAGGCTTGAAAATATGACCAAATAATCTAAGTGAGGCATAGGAACTACGTCGCCTTCCATAGGAATTCTTTTCCCAAAACAACCTCAAAGTCATTTATAGGCATGATGGTGAAACTTACAGTTCCACTCCAATCTCCAAACTTCAAGGTGACTCCATTAGTCATACCAACCACCTTTTCCACTTCTGAGTTTACTTTTTTAAAAGAACTCTACGTCAACTCAAGCTATAACCCAGTCTCTCTTGCCACATCTTCCTTCATGAAATTGTGGGTTACTCCATTATCAACCATGCAATACTTCGAAAACATAGCAAATCCTTGTGAAGTCTTGCTCTTGGCTTACTATAGACTTGTCTTCTGTCACAACACACCAGACTTGAAAACCAACAATGGAGGGTTTTTCCAATTGCTCCACAATGGACCCGTTTTGTTATTCTTTGCATAATGAGCTTTTGCAAAAAGCAAAAAAAAAAATTAGGCTTACCTTTTACCTTAGGAGCATCTAGTTTCTTAGCATTGTCCTCACTAAAATTCATAGGTGGCTTTGCCTTCTCTTTGTATTCCTTCTTGTTCTTTCCATGTTTCTTCTCTCCTAGAGAATCCTCACCTATCCTTGGACCAATTTTTGCCTCTACCTTGTAGTCCAACACTTTAGTTGTTGCAGTGATGGCTATTGCAATGGTCTACAAGTTCTCAGATCGTAGATCACTCTATGTCGAAGGTTAACAAAGTTATCAACTTAGTGAGAATTGTACCGAGTTCTGATTTTTTTAGATGTCACAAAAAATCATGACTTTCATGCCAATTTTGAAAAGTTTGATGTACCATCAACCATTTTTTAGCATATTTTTGACACGTTAAATTTTCTTATGTATTAAGTATGCACATTTTTTTCTAAAAAGTTGGGTATTTAAAAAAAAAATCAAGTCTTCTTCTTCTTCTTCAGATGTTTGTTTTTAAGGGTTTTACAAGTTTGTGGTTTTTTTTCAATGTTTTATTTAATGAAATTTTCAAATATTTTTGCAAAGTTTAAAAATAATCATAAAATT
>APFE030705941.1:3581-16718 GCA_000404065.3 Pinus taeda
GGGGGGGGGGTGAGTCAGTGTTATCAAATCTTTTCCAATAAACACTTGCAGATCTGACTAATGAAACTTGTATATACCTTCCAAATTTTAATGTAATTTATTCTTTAGATGTTAACCATTAATTTGTATGTCAGAACCATATAATAATAAATAGTAACAAGAAACATAGATAGTCAAACCAAAGAACACCATATATAAGGTGGAAACCCAATGTGGGTGAAACCACCTGCTGCAATATGTCTTTATCTTATTTCAAAGAAACTTATTTTTACAATGATTTTGTACTGGTGCAGTCGTTTTCCAGTACGCAGGCTGCAACCTGCAAAGAGCTACAACCCTCTCTCATTTTCCAGCTTCTCCTAGAAGGGAGCTACAACCCCCTTATCTCTTGTACTAGCTAAGATACTAGTACGTAGGTGCTGACCTACAGAAGGCTACTACCTTCTTTTTCTTCCAGGGACCACGTTTCATAAATTTTCAAACTGGACCCAAAACATCAAGTACGTGTGCATAACCCAATATCCTTTAAGCAAATAACTTCTCAAAATGCAGTAACCAGAAATTAACACCAGTAACCAGACACCAATTTAAACCCAAATCTCTGCAGAAACAGATAAAAGATAGCTAAAATATATTTCGGGAAAGGTCCGCAACTTCACCAAAGGAAATCTGCGGATATCCGCACTTCTACCATGATGAGTCTGCGCAACTCCGCACCTGCTTCTTCTCTGGTTCTGCGCACCTCTGCACTGCATCGTTTCCGCTCCTGCGCACCTCCGGATTTAGATAGTTGATCAGTTCTCAACCATACCCCAGACTGTCGAAATCACATATCTGTTCATGCGTCAAAGGAATCTCAACATTTCAGTAGATATGACTTATAATGCTCCGGTTTCTCCTTGATTAGCCAAATGATTTCCTTTCCTTTTTATAGGCTAGGCCTCACTCAAAACCATGGACCAAAACCATTGAGAAACAATACCACGGACCCAATACTTGGGTAAAATTCTTTTGGATGCAATACCACGGACCAAAACCATAGGATCAAAAACCGTCAGACTAATACCATGAACCAACCATAAGATTTCTCATGTGCGTGTGCTTTTCTCTACATGAAAGTGCATGAAATTTTCTCTGCGTGAAAGTGCGTGAACTTTTCTCTGCATGAAAGTGCGTGAACTTTTCACTGCAAGAAAGTGCGTGAACTTTTCACTGCAAGAAAGTGCGTGAACTTTTCTTTGCATGAAAGGAACTTTTCTCTGCATGAAAGTGCATGAACTTTTCTCTGCATGAAAGGAACTTTTCTCTTCATGAAAGTGCGTGAACTTTCTAAGCACCTGTGGAATAAGAAAATAAATTTGCTGCACTATAATGAGATGAGTGGGTTGCCATCAAGTACAACATATGTATCATAATGCCAACACACCACCCCCCAGATTTACCCACTTTACAATCCCTCTAGGTAAATGTGAAGCAGAGTGTTACTATGACATGATCCAACCTCCAAGTTCTAGTTATGGAAGTGGAGATGAAAAAATGACAACTTAATAACACTCCTCAAGAGACCCTAAACCACTCAGAAGGCTGCAAACCAACCTAGATGATCAATACTTGATCTGGACCCCTTTTTCACTGACTTAACACCCCAACCACACACACAACAAGGAAGTGGTGTGGTTATAGGCCTCCAACTACATGGATAGGCTTGCC
This sequence comes from Pinus taeda, assembly GCA_000404065.3. Lineage (NCBI taxonomy): Eukaryota > Viridiplantae > Streptophyta > Pinopsida > Pinales > Pinaceae > Pinus > Pinus taeda. Next base: position 5,292 of record APFE030705941.1, read on the forward strand.
TCCATGTGGTTATCACATAAATTCCTCAGTCCAGTGCATGTGAGCCAGAGATCTAAGCCACTTTTCCAGGCTAGCCTCTAGACCACTTCCCACAATTTCTTGTATCTTTCCAAAATCACATTTGACATAGAAATGATGCTAAAACTTCAAACTTGATTAAGAAACTTGACCTATATTGCATAAAACCCACTAGACATTTCGTCAAACATATGGTAAAAATGTAAGCCACAGGTCGTGAATATATATTTGAGTGTAAATCTTTGTATATTAGCTTAAAATCAAGAGAAGTTATAATGTCCTCCCAAGTAGCTACAACAACACTAATTATTCTATGCATTCATCAACCATTTGATAAATTATCAAAGCATAACAAGAGCCATAGTTAGAGCACATCATAAATCATGCTTATAACCAACATATAACCAAAATATTAACCATGACAGAACAACCATGAAATCGTCATAATAACAAGTACATCTACTCATGAATCACAATAGGAAAATAATTCTTATTAACTTATGCAAAATCCAACCAAGTTAGTTGCTTCCATGTACCACCGGACCATAGGTTTGGCTGAATCAAATATTTCTTTCAACCAATCACCCTCATTTTGTATTCCAAGCATGAATGTGGGATCTCATGGGGTAAACCAAGACATAAAAAACTGAGGGAATCTAGAGGTTAAACCACCTCCACCATCAAACTACCATGATCTCACCTAAATCAGTTATGAGATCACAAAACCAAACCAAGCTTAGATGCTTCAGAATTTCTTCACCATACCTTGAGTAATTTTCCTATCTCTACCCACTTGTTGAGGGATTCCTGGAGAAATACATATGCACTCCCAACCCTTGGGAATTTTCTTGAGACCACCTCACCTGGTTCCAAAAGCTTTAGGCAATCCAAATCTCAGCTGAGAAATGAACCCTATCACACCTTGGTTATCAAGGAAAAGGCAAGGCAAGGCCAAAATAATTGTCAAACCTAACAAAACCCATACTAGTGACAACAAATGAACCAAATAAATAAATGCATGTAACCTACATTCACACCTTAGCTAGGAAAGCACACATGTAACGTGTTACCTACAAAATCTTCTTGCTAAAGCTATTGATCCAACCTTCCCCTTGCTTTCCTTCGCTTCCCTTTGATTTCATTTTCTTTCCCTTTCCTTCCTTTTCTTGCTTGCTTACTTTCTCATCTTGGAACTCTCTCTCTCTTTCTCAATTGACCCAAGCTAAAACTAACAAAAAGATAAACCAACAAAATCTACGAATTGATTCTGTGATGCCTTTTTATTATTGATGTCTCCATTTTCTTCATTTTCTTCTAATTTTGTTAGCATGCAAATCAATGTCTCTTCACCTTCCTTTTATCCTATTTTCCTTATTTCTCATAATTAAAAGCCAATTATTGCCTCTTTTCCTTTTCCAATGCCTTTGCCAATTTCCATAGCCATTAATAAACCAAAAGTGATGCCCATTATAGTGCTTTCCCAACATTCAGCTCAGAATACATGTCCCGTGGACTTGGTCTTATTTTTCCTTTATTAACCTTTTACATGAAATTTAACTCTGGGTTGTTACAAACCCCTCCCCCCTGGGGGAAAATCGTCCTTGGTGTTCAATGACACCTATGACCAAAAAAATGTTGAACAAAAGACATACTGCCTATGGATCTTTATAACATAACTTGATACAATATTTATAATGACATCTTGTTGAAAGAAAAACAAACATACCACTTATTGGAGCTTTATAACCTAGCTCGTTGCTGTATTTACAACCATATATATATACACATACATATACCAAAAACTCATTTGATTGAACCAACAAATAATGAAAGGTACAAAGCCTGCATTTGATTAGTTATCTCCCATGTAGCTTCATTAGGCCCAAAGTGCTCCCAGGACACTTTAACTTCCTCTATTGCTCGGTTCCAAAGCATGAGCTATTTATGTTGCAATATGCATTGTTGTTCTGGCTGGAATTCTCCCTCTAGTTCCACATGCAATACAAACTAGTAAACCACATGATAAACATCCTGCACATATCTATTAAGTAATGAAATATGGAAAACATCATGGACTTTCATTGTTGGTGGAAATGTATGTCTGTAGGCTACTGGTCAAATCCTCTCAAGAATATAAAAAGCCTCACAATACTGAGGTGCCAGCTTGGCACATGATCCAACCCTCAAAGAGCTCCTCTTGGGCTTGATGCACAAGTACACATGCTCCCCAACATGAAACTCCTTAAATGTTTTGTGCTAATCTTCATAACTCTTGTTCTTGTCTTGTGTTGCCTTCAAATTCCTTTTGATAATCTACATCTCCTACTCCATCTCAACCAACATGTCCAGTCCAATCAATACCCTATTCACTAGATCACTCTAGCTAATAGGAGTATTATAACTCCACCCATAAAGAGCCTCAAATGGACTTATCCTCAAGGATTCGTAATACCCGTTATTATATGCAAACTCCACCAGTGGAAGATACTCCTCCCACTTCCTCTGTTGATGCATGACATACATCCACAACATGTCCTCAAGAATCCTATTAACCCTCTCTGTCTTTCCATGTTTTTGTGGATGATAAGTTGTATTGAAATCCAACTTTGTCCCTAAACCTACAAACAACTCCTTCAAAAACCTGGAAGTGAACTTGGCATCTCTGTATGATATGATCTTCTTGGTGACACCATGCAATCTTATTATCTCCTTGATGGAAATTTGAGCTACCTCACTATTTAAATTCATAGATTTAACTTCAATGAAGTGAGCTACCTTACTTAACTTGTCAACCACAACCATGATGGAATCATGCTACTTTGATGTCCTCGACAAACCTGTAATGAAGTCCATGGAAATGACCTCCCAATTTCACTCAAGTATCGTAATCGACTGTAATAAATCGCATAGATTCTTACACTCTGCTTTTACCTGCTGACAGTCCAAACATCTAGCAACAAACTCAACCACCTCTTTCTTCAAGTTCAAATAATGGTAGAAATTCTTAATTTCTTTCAATGTCTTCTGATATCCCGGGTGACCTAAATACACCTTGACATGAAACTCCCTCAAGACAAGCTTCATGAGCTCATTATCATCTGACACATAAATCCTATTCCTGAATCTAACAAAGCCATTTTTTTTGAGATGATATTCCTCACCCCTATCACCTTCACCATATTGTTTTAACTTGTGTCTCAACTGCTGATACCCGTCATCATGTTATCCTACGTGCAAGATCCACTCTTGAAAATTTGTCCCATAAGAAATCATTGTTGCAGTGTGATTCACCTATGATCTCCTACTAAGAGCATCTACAACCATATTCTCCTTTCCCTTAATTTACCTAATCTCAAAATAAATCTTCGAAAACATTGTTTCTCCCTTTAACTGATCAAACAAGTCATTATTCAATGAAAAAGGACACCTATTCCTGATCGTCACCTTGTTCAATTTCCTATAATCAATGCACATCATGGGAGTACCATTGTTCTTCTTCATAAACAACGCTGGTGCACCCCATGGAGACACACTTGGCCTTATGTATCCTTTATCAAGCATTTCCTCAAGCTGCAAATTCAATTCCACTAACTTTGGAGTGCTCATCATGTACAATTCCTTTGATGTTGGTGCTTCTCCTGGTACCAACTCAATAGAAAATTCCACTTCCCTATGAGGTGGAAACTCTAGAACCTCTCTTGGAAATACATCTTGACATTGCTGCAAAACAAGATACCTCTTCAATACTTTAGCATCCTCAACATCTTTCCCTTTGTCACTGGAAACATGTACTGAAAATAATACACACTCTTTCCTATGATTGTGATTTTTCTGCATAACTATAACCATTCTTACTATTGTAGGCTTCTTATTTCCCTTCATTTTTCTCTTCTCTCCATCATCATCCAAGCATTCAAAAGCCTTATTGTAACAATCTACCTTAGTCCTGTGAAGGTACAACCAATAAATGCCCAAAATAATGTTGTATGAACCTAATGGAAGCACATTTAGATGCAATGATGTAGACATACCATTCAACTCAAATGCACAAGTTCTCACCCAATGATGAACTCTTTTCTTGGTCCCTGTATCCAACTACACTAACCAAGACTTTGCATGCACTTCTTTACTCAAGCCACACTTATCCACCAGGTCAGGATTAACATAACTCTAATTAGATCCATGATCAATCAAAATGGAAACAAATCGATCATAAAGCTTACCTTCCATATCAATAATGGATGTCAGGTGATCTACCGGATTGTTATCAAATGCTGCATAGATTCGAGGAATTTTCTGTCTAACATCCCAAAATATTTGCACCTCCTGAGCACTATGTTAGCACCTAAATCTACCTTAGGTTGAAGGAAGGCAAAATTCAGGGTAACCAAAAACCATGCTCTGTCTGGTAGCTAGCCCTACCATAACAGGAGAGGGCTCTCTCCGTGTCACGCTCAGTGAATAAATAAACGATATGGTCTGAGGTGACTTACAGTGAATATTGATTTTAGGCTAGGTAAATAAATATGGAAACAAGAGCAATTTTTTAAATGACTGAGTTTCTGGTATATGGGACCAACGAACAATATGAGCAGAGAATTTAACACAAAGGCACAGATTACTTCGTGAGGAAAGACAGGTGGAAAGTCTAGCAATTAAATTTGAAATAATGCGGAATGGAAAGATTGTTTAGGAGGGTGAAAAGGGCATAAACACATGAATCCTTTTCAACAGAAGAAGAACACATAACTTGAAACTTTCCGACAGGCAGAGCAATAAACATGAATTCTACCTTATCTTACTTAGAAAATTTCACTGGAAATGAATATGAATGAACCGTGAAACATAACGAAATACATATGAAACATAAAGAGAACACATTTGCTACACTCACACCACATGAATCTCATGAACCAAAGCCATTGCCTTTCATTAATTCTCTGTCAAAATATATAATGAAGAACTGAGTTTCTCTCCCACAGTCTCCCAGAAATTACAACCAACCCTTTGCAAATGGTTTTACATGCAATAAATAGACTTTTCCATTGGGAAATGGAATGACCCATAGTTGGGGAGTTTTTCAAATCATTACAAACTGGAAATGGAAAGCCAACCCTTAGTGACAGGTGTAGCGTTACAAAAATGACAAATGGCTTGGGTGACTGCTTGCCTTCCTTTGCCACTTGGATAGAAGCAAAAATTTAGTGAAAATACTTTTTAAACTTTGCCTTAGGTGCCAAGAAAAATGTAGTGTAAATGAGTGGGCCCACTTGGAGAAAGTCGCGAATCGAAATGTCGCGGAGCAGAAGTGATTTTGGCCTTTGGGTTTCTGTGCACCGTGCCCAAAACTATATGCACCGCGCCACTTTGGAGGCAATTTGGAGGTACCTACTGAAGTCCAAATTGTGCCCAAGTTTTCTTGTTAGAAATCCCTGCCTATCTACTTTCCAATCCAAGTGGATTTTCTGAATTTGGTGCTCATTTGCCCCTCCAAAACTTCAATCTCCCAAGACTGCTTCCTGTGTGTCAAAATAGGGGCAGAGAGGTCATTTTTTGAGTGTTTTTGACCTCCTGGGGACTCAAAACTTGCCCAAACTTCTTGGCCATGCACCAGCAGTCATGAATTTTCATGTTGAATCCAAAAATTCAAACCTTTCTTGATTTGGAGCTCCCTATCATAAGCGTCGCACCACAAGGAGAAAAACCATGTTTTGTGCACAAAAATTTGTCAAATGACCAAAATTGTCCCATTTTTTTTGAAATTTGGGCTGGAGATCCTCTATGAAGTGCTATGTTGGGCTAAAAAAGGCTTCAGCCAAGATTCAAAGCTGATCTTGCTCTTTTTGCCTCTTTTGTCTTTTTGTCGCTTTCCTCAATTTCGCCTTCAAACTCCTTATCTGAGCCTTTGAACTCATGTTCTGTGCCCTGTAGTGATAAACCATCTGCCTCAATAATGTTTTGTCCTTGTCGGCCTTCTCTAGCAGTCTCTCAAGGTGTATTTTGATCCGCTCGAGCCAAGACTCTCAGTCATTGTTAATCTCTTGCTCTAATGGAGTGAGCTCAATCCTCCTATGTTGGGCAGCTTGGCGATTCTCGCGGATGTTTTGCAGCTCCATGATCTCATGCTGGTCTTCGAGCTATTTGTTCCTCTACTCCAAATACCTGATAATCCACTTAGCCCTCTCCAAATTGAGAGACAAGGCTTGGATCTCTGTTTTCTTCTCCTGGATGGTCCTCCTAAGTTTGGCACTCTCCACATCTGTATCATCATCATGAATGAGGATGAAGTTGGCCTCTCGTTCACCTGATGGCCCCTCGTCATGCATGGGTCTCTTGCCCCTGTCCTGTACCTGTGTTGCCGATGTCGGAAGGGAGGCCCCTTCCACCCGGGTGGAGATAACACTCACTTTGCTGCTACAAACAAATGTTTACTGCCTCTCTGATAGGTGATGAATACCAGCATAGTAGTGGTCTCATGGCGCTCATACTGATGAGAAGGACCACCTATCTCATGTTCAACCTCTGATAATACCTATGAAGTGCTGAAGAGGTCACAGGAGATGAAATCATCCCAAGTAATGCCCTGCAATCCCAGCTGATGAACCACCAAAATCTTAATAAGAGAAAAGTGATAAAGACTGTTAAGTTGTTGTTGAAGGGTTTTGTGTTGCATGAAGGTGTTCATACTCTCTATGTTCCTGCAAATGAAATATGGGATGTTCATCATCCGTACCCTGGTAAAGTGCATGAGCAACCTGATGTGATAGGCATATAAATGAGAGAACCTCCCCTCACAGCTAAAATATTTCATGATCAACTTCATGAGTGGAGCATATTCATCTTTCAAATATAAATGGAAAGACTCTTTTGAGCTGCCTCAAGAAACTGGCCTTAATGTATGGCTCATAATGCTGCCGATCAACCTTTTGTTTCTTGTTGCATGGTTCTCCAACATTCGGTATGTCGGTTCCTAATGATACAGTTTCAGGTGTCAGTGTGAAGGTGACCTTGGCTAAGATAGCATGATCTCCATGTAAGTGAAGCACAAAGAGACGAGCCAACTCATGATGAACTCGAACACTAGCCACCTTTTGACAAAACTCAAAACATGACAGATGCTGGAAACATGACATAGCAAGAGGGCGTTCCTGCAATTCTGTGAGGGTGGTTAGTTCATCCCTAACATGTTTGCCACTTTTATGATGTCTCTGGGGAGCCTGTTCTTCCGAGGATGAATCACTTGGGTTTCCATTTCATACCCCGATGAATGCTCAGATGCCATGACTGCTGTGTATGGACTGCCCTTTGATGATGGTATGAAACTATGTGTTTTTATGATCTCTGTCACCAAGGGGAACAATGCAAAAGGGAGTGTTAGGAAGGGGAATAATATGATGGGATTAGGGGTTATGGGGAGAAATTTTGTTTAGGGACATGTAAGAGGTTTTGGGGATTTTATAAGGTAGGATTTTGGGGTTTTATACTTGACAAATGAGTGGAGGGGATAGGGAATAGGGGTTTAGTAATGTTTTAGGGTAGGGAAAATAGGGAAAAATGTGATAGGGGGAAGGGAACAATGGAAAGAAGGGGAAAAATGAGAGGTGAAAGGGGGGGAGGAACCTTGGTATCAACACAACAAATTTGCAACCCTAAGAGCAATGGCTTTGATGATTTCAAGTTGTAGGGTTTAGGCATTTTTATTGCAACTATACACGGCCATAAACCATCATCATGTTCACAAAAATATATGAGCAACGTATATGTTGACCCTACCTGTCAATTGGAAGGGATTCAAAGAAATTTGTTGCAAATTTGAAACAAAACCGGGCCTTTGTGGGTGTGCGCCGCGCCCCTCTATCTGTGCGCCGCGTCCTTTATGTTTACCGCGTCCTTTGTGTGTGCCACGCCCGTGTTAATTTAACACTGCGTGGTAGAGCCCAGTGCACCACACTGCCTTTGTGCGCCACGCTCCTCTGTTTGTGCGCTGCGCTTGTGACAACTCCTCCAAACTCACCTAAAATGCGTGCTTGCTTCTCACAATCACTTTGAAATGTTTCTCTCTATCCTTGGTGTGCAAAATGACTTTGTTTCTTGTGGGAATCTTATATAAATAATTTGGAGTCATGGCTTTAATTTTTGTTTCTTCAAAACCCACTTGATAATGTTTTATTTTGGCTCTTTTTCCTGATTTAATTCAACTCTGTATTTCACTTTTCCCTTTGAATTTTTAGCTAAAATGATGAAATTTTTGGCACTTTTTGTATGAGTTGCATGACATGGCATTTGGCCAAGGAAACCATGACTGCACCTGAAGAGATCAACTGGAAACTTTTTTAAAATTATCACAAATGACACACTGTTTGACTTTTCTTCAAAAACAGAGTTTTGAAGAACAGTCGTAATCTGTCAACATGACGATGAAAATCTTTAAATCATAACTTTGTAAGGGCCTCCCTCTGGCTTGCATGGCTTTATTGGACATGGTTGAAGACCAAATTGACTAATCCCTAGACCTAATGACTGCAAATGACTCTTGCCCATTAAAAGATCGAACATTGACTGTCATGGTCTTTAGTGAACATTGATGAAAAGACCTAAGCCAATAGGTGCCAGACAAGAGGGGAAATGACTAACAAGACCTTTTTGTCAAATTATGGCATGCCCCTAGCGGAAGGCAGCTGAGTGAATGGAGTGAGACACCTAAAAAATGAAATGCAGAAAGAGTTTTGATCTTTGACGGAGGACTGACAAGACCGACTCTAACATTAGCTCCAATGGGGGATGGTAGCTCCTTGTAGGTGCCAAGAACAACAGATCTCTGGAAGCGCTAGATAGTGCCTTCGTCCATTGGGCTATGGAATCATTATTTTGACAAACAACACAAGGCTCTGACTCATTTATGAAACTAAAATGACCAAAAAATAAACTCAAATTTGATATTGAAATGACTTGAAGACTAGCTTGAAAAACTCTAACCAAACTGAAATAAAATGGTATTTATAGTGACATTGGAAGCAGTGTCAATAACTCAGAAATGGTACCGTTTGAGCAGCCGACCATTGATCGGCCCTCTTGGACAATCTTCCCCATTCATTTCCTTCAGAAGAAAGGCATACTAACCCCGATATGCTGCAATCTTGAAGGGACCTTTCCAGAGATTCTCGAACTTACCGTGCTTACCTTTTCCTCTTTCCTTGCATCCCACTTCAGCACCACATCATCCAACTGAAATTTGTATGCCTTTTCTTTTCTATCATAAATTTTCTTAATCTTCTCCTGCAACTTGGACGTGTTTTGGAAAACTTCTTCTCTGGTATGCTGCAACTGGACCATTTGATTCAACCTTCTCTGCATAGGATCATCTTCATTGTCGGCCTCCTAAAGAAGTTTGACTACCGGGGCTACGAGAGATGTAGGAAACACTGTATCAACTCCATAAACAAGCTCAAAATGGGACGTACCAATGGATTTCTTCTGACTGACCCGATCTGCCCAAATTGCATTAACTAACCTCTTATGCCAACTCTTCTTGTTTATTTCCAGTAGCTTCTTGATGATGTTGACCAATGATTTATTAGAAGACTCCGCCAATCCATTTCCTTGCGGATGATAGGCAGTTGAGTGACCCAAAATGATGTGATATTTATGACAAAACTCTACCATCCTTTTTGATTTGAAAGCTTCTGCATTATCAGTGATTAACTTATTCGGACAACCAAAGCGAGACAAGATGTTATTTTTAAGGAATGAAATAATTACCGCATCTGTAGCTTGTCTTGTGGGAATTTCCTCAATCCATTTTTTGAAATAATCTTTTGCTATGAGGATCCATCTATGATGACTGGAAGAAGCGGGATGAATTTCACCAATGAAATCCAACCCCCATTGCTGAAAAGGAGCACTCACTTCAATGGGCTTAAGTGGTAAAGGCTGTAACTTTTGCCTTCCTTTGAATATCTGACACTTATGACAACTCTTGACCATCTTATATACATCAGCAAACAATGTTGGCCAATAGTATCCCGCTCTCAGGACTTTATTTGTTGTTGATTTCCAAAAAAGGTGACCACCACAGTCTCCTTCGTGGAAATCCTCGATGACCTTCTTTGCTTCCTTTTCCACCAAACAATTTAATAGAACACTATCGGGGTCTTTCCAATAAATTGTAGAATTTAGAATGCAAAACTTGGCAGCCTTCAATTTGAGAGTTCTAGCTTTGTTTCTAGTCATGCCGGGTGGTGGTGACAAAATTTTAAGCACATATATGATATCTGAATACCACAGAGAAAGAGAAAACATTTCAAATACCTGAATTGACGATCCTTCCTCATTCTCATCGGACATAACAACGATCATATTTATGTCTAAGGCTTGCAAGTTTGATTTGGCCATTAACTTTGCCAATCCCTGTTCTTTAACAAGCTTTGTGGGCTTTATTTCCACATCATATTCCAACAAAGCTGCAATCCAATTGCCTCGTCTTCTTTCCGGATCGGTCTGTACTAAAACATCTTTGGCAGCAGCGTTAGGAACATAGGCCAAAATATGAGAATGTAGAATATATACCCAAAAATCTTTCAATGCTTTCACAAATGCAAGGGCTTGCTTCTCAATGATGTTGTATTTTAAGGTTGCATCTCTTATGGCTTTGCTGAAGAAATCAATTGGTATTTCGTGATCATCTCTTTTCTGCATTAACACAGCTGCCATAGTATGCTCCGAAGCGAATGAAAACAATATGAAATCTCGAGTTTAGTCCGGGCTGACTAGAACTGGAGCTGAAGAAAGAGCCAATTTGACTAAATTGAAAGATTTTACAGCCTCCTCCATCCATTTCACTTGGCTGTCCTTCTTAAGCATGTTTGTAATCTCTGTTAGATGTTCAGCAAGATTAGGTACAAAGCGGCGTAGAAAATTCATTTGACCATTGAAATATTGAATCTCTTTCTTATTCCGGGGTAGATCGATTTTCTGAATCACTTGTACACGTGCTGGATCAATACGAATGCCATATTTTGAGATAATGTGCCCGAGTAGTTTGCCTTCCTCCATGGCAAACAAGCTCTTTTTCAGATTCAATGACAGGCCATATTTTCTGCACTTTTGAAAGACAATTTTTAGATGGTACATGTGTTCTTCATCAGATTTGGAAAACACTGTTAGATCATCCAAGTACACAACCAAAAAGACATCCTTCTCATTTGCGAAAGCCAAGTCCATTGCACACTAAAATGTCGCACCCACGTTCTTCAAACCGAAAGGCATTTTAGCGTAATGAAAAGTTCCCCACGGAGTGGTGCATGTTGTCTTGTCTCGGTCATATTCATGGACAAAAACTTGGTTATATCCAGAATAACCATCAAGTAGTGACATACGAGATGCTCCCACTACTCGCTGAAGTATATGGTC
>APFE030705945.1:0-21046 GCA_000404065.3 Pinus taeda
TTAGTTAGTAGTATTTAAACCCTTCTCATGCATTTAGAGAAGGGTCCAGAAATTTATCAAAAACTTGTCCTCAGAACATGCACTTTTTCACCCTCAAAGGAGGTTTTGATGAATGAATGGAACAGGGTTTATTTGATATTTCATTTGATATCTGCTACTGATGTTTCACTTCTGTACTCTTAGTGGATGTTAAATCAAAGAGAGATAAATCAATTATTGCTTGAAGCTCATGAGTAGGACTAGTTATAAATGGTACTTTTATCTCTTAACCATTTCTGCTTATGCGTTAAAGTGATATTCAGTTTTCAGGTTGTTTTTATATTATTGCAGCTATGATGCTCTGTATTTATATTTATCATTTGGCACCTTTTGTACAGTGATTACTATTTATTTAATGCTTAGTGTATGAATGCTCATTTATGCGATAAGTTTTTTTCACAACTTGTTTCGTCTTCTAACTTCTTATACGAAGTAGTTTCATCTTATTGATATTCTTTTCTTTATAATAGCTGATATGATCTTATTACTGGTTATTGTTTGAAAATCTTTTTAGATCGCATATGAAGAAAGATCACACCCACGGTTAGCATTAAATTTCTTGATGTTTTTCTGTTTATTTAGGAATACAACGAGCATTACATTAGATTAGAATGTTAGTAAATAGAAGTTATTCCATTTAGAAACAGAAATACCATCTTTCTTCACACACACACTGAATTGGGATAACTGGTCCCATATCCCCAGTCGGACTCCGCTATTACCAAACGGATAAGGAGCTGCCAACCAAGGTCCGGACCGGGCGGGTATCCCCCTTGTTGTAGACCCGATTTTTGGGGCCTTCAACAAGTTCCAACAAACTCATCTTAAGGAAACTTGGGTATGACTTGATTGGTATTTATTTTGACATGCAAGACTCACATTTGAGTCTTTGTCCGTGCTTTCCCATACTGACCTTGCTTTCTGATTTCTTGTTGAAGAGTTTGTTGCCTCTTCTTTATTACCATCTTGCTGCTCTGTTTTGGAAGGAGGTCCAAATCAGGCTATCACAACTTTGCCTTTATAAATCCATGTTCTCTTGCCTTCATCTCCTGTTTCCCTAACCTTTAACATTTCCTCCCTCCTTTCCTCTTGTTGTTTTACAATTAAATCTTCTTTTAGGAAAAAGTGAGAACCCCTCAAGAGATGCTTCTTGCTTAGAATGATATATTTATCATGCAAGCTAGGCATGATGACTTTTATGGGCTTGGCTCACTCTGTTAAACTTACCCACCCTCCATGCTTGGCATATTTGTCCTTGCCATAGCAACTTGTCTTTCAAGAAGTCTCTGGCAAGGTCAATAGTACATTCATTTTTCCCATAGTCTTTAACCCCTTTAATAGTTATGTTTGTTGCCCTATTTTGTCTTTCCTTCCCTTCTCTATCTTATATGTTGTTAACCTGAATGTTTGTTTCTCCTTCCTTATTAGAAGTATTGTTAATAACTTGAGCCCAAGTTTTGGAAACTTTGGTGGAATCTCATTTCCTTTCTTTTCTTGCTTTCTCTTCATGGTTGTCTATTTGGGCAATCATTTTCCCTTTATCTGGGATGATTTCATGTTCACCACCTTTGTACTTTCCACTACAGATTTCTTTATGTTTTGCACATCCGTCTTCATGCATTGCCATTCTCTCTTCCCTATCAGGAGAGCTTCTTGTATCAAATCCACTTGTTCTTTTAAAACTTTATTGCTTGATGATAAAGCCTTGTTCTCAACTGTTATTATATGAGTTTTATGATCTCTTTCGTGCTCTTTAGCTTCTAAAACCTCCAACCTTTGTTTTGCATTTAGCAATCCTTTCACATAAAGATCAAATGACCAGGTGAGAGGTGTGGATGTGGGACTATATAAGGCAGAATCATCAATGACTTTTCCTCTGGAATTCTTGTTGCCACGTGCTTGTAGAGGGGACTTGTTTGAGTGCTTTTTACGAAGGGCTCAAGTACTTTCCTTTTTACACTGTTTTTTCATTATCTACTCCCATTTTAGACGGGGTAGTCTTCGTTTTAAAATGCCCTGATATTGTTTTGCATTAACCCAAACCCACTTCCCAGCTTTGGCAGATGAGGCAATTTTCACTTGTCCTAAATCATTTGTCTCCACATGTTTTGAAATTTCTCGTCCCTTTGTCATGTTTGAATGCATTTGTCGTCCAATCTGTTTCGAGAAAGATGTAGGTCTATAAAATGCCAAGATTACTTCACACTGCTCCCCGTTGTTCAGGGTATCGCTACTCCTTGCTCGTTGTTCGATACTTATGTTGCATAAAAGCTCCTGCTCTCACACTGCTCACTGCTCTCACTGTCGACCACGCTGCTCACACTATTGTCCATGTTGCTCGCTGCTCGTCAACATGATATTTCAAAGATAAAAATAACAACCAATCAGACGGCCTAGAACTCGGCATCCATCCTTCTTAATCCTCGCTCCTCAATGAATCCAACTTGGTTAGGTGAACGTAAACACTGTGCAAAAAAATTCTGAATTATCATAGCTTTGCGAATAAATCTCAGGAACAATAACCAAATTTATAAATTATCACAACTTAGCGCATAAATCTCAGTCAAAGAAATAATATCCCTTTCTTTTCCGTGTACAGATATCCTTCCACGAACCGCCGGAAGACGAAATTTCTGCTTCTAACAGCTATTGTGAGTACATGATCAGGTTTCTTAGCTCTGCGTTGTGTAAGGTAGCAACCCGAACAAGGGCAACAAGGGCATCACATAGTTTTTGTGGCATGGTATTGTTATACTCGTCAAAGTTTGAGCAATTTTTTCCAAAGAGAATGGAGCCGTCGATGTTGATGTAGAATATCGGCTTTGTCTCGAAAACACTCCGCGATGGTTGGGATCATGTGCAAGTCACATTTGGAAGGGTACCTTTTTTTTTTTTTTTTAGGAGAAAAAAAGCATAATATATTATATTGAGTCGATATAAAATCAAATGTACATATAGATGAGGTCCATATCTTGTCCATATTCAGCAGGTCATATATCAGATTTTTAGATTGGTATCTAACAGATATCTAGTGCATGTGGACAAATATATAAGTATATGTATGCAAAATTTGTCATATATGTTATGTTCATAGTCCATATATGCATATATGGAGTATGTGAGTCACATATAGTCCAATACAATAAAAAATCAGCGGAGCCATATATCATAGTCCAGGAGGCCATGATATTGTCCAGAATGGACGAAACAGGTATAACTGAGTCATTGAAGATTCGAGCATTCCGCCACTTCCAAGTAAACCAAAGAAAAATAAGTATGAGAAAACGTCGAGTCCCTCTTTGTCGACTCCACCAGATGAGTGCTGCATGAGAAGAGTAAAAAACAGTAAGTGGGAAAACAAAAGTATTTGCCGATACATACCAGACACATTGTATAGAAGGGCATTGGAAAAACACGTGCATATTTGTTTCTTCATCTGCTTCGCACATTGCGCATTTGCTAGGACCATGCCAACATCGTTTTCTTAGGTTGTCCCATGTGAGGTTCTTGTTGTGGAATACCAGCCATGCAAAGTGTATGTATTTGAGTGGACATCCTGCCTTCCAGAATACCATCGGAAAAAGTATATGAGCATTAGAAATCCTGTGACTGATCATGTCAAAATATATGTCACGTACAGTAACAGGCTTCCGTGCATTGCGAACAGTCCATGTGAGATGGTCCACAATTCCATGTCGCTGAAAGCCACCTCTGTTTAGAGTGTCCGTAATGGATTTCCAGATGCCATCCAATATATCCGGCAAGTTGAGAGCTGTTCCGTCCTTCCAAATTGGGGATGAGCCATGCCATTCTTCAATGAGTTTGTTCCATGTGAATATGCCGCGACGTTGAAGATGTGAAGTAAGGACCTCTGGGATGTATATCTCGCCATGACCACATAATATAGGGTCAATGCCAATGAGAGCACGGCAACCGGTGGATATCCTCCATCGCAATCGGGACAAGAAAAATGGTTCAATCTTCCGCATGCTGAGCCATATAGCGGATCCGTGTCGAGGCTCGATAGCCCCAAGCCTGTACCAGAATTCTAATTTCTTGCCCTTCATGTATTTATGTCTGATAAGGGTGCTACATGGGCTATTTCCAAAAATTCCTCTCCATAAAGTGCGGCATAAGAGTGCGCGACCAAATTGCCGCAAATCCTTTAAACCCCATCCGCCAAAATGTTTTGGAATGGAAATAACATCCATTTTGGCAAGATGGAATTTTCTATGCACGGACGATCCGCCCCATATGAAATTAGCGGTGATCTTGTTTAGACGTTGAATGGTGCATGTGGGAAGGTAGAACAAATGAGCCCAGTATACAGATAGCTGAGACAAGACCGCTGTAGATAATATCACTCTGCCACCCAATGATAGGGTCCTGTATTCCCATGACGATATTTTTTTGTAGTATCTCTCGATCAACCACTCCCAGTCTTTGGCTGAGTAGTTGTTTGTTTTAAGGTGAAAGCCCAAATATGAAATTCCATTTTGGAGTGAACAAGAGACAATGCCAAACATGGTGGCGATTCTATTAATCAGATCCATATCAGTCCCATTGTAGTATAAAGAGGATTTGGACTTGTTGATGACAAGTCCCGTGGCCTTTTGAAAATTTATGAGAATGTCAAATAGGCAGTTCCATTATATTTGGCATAACATAGCACAAAGGAGAACATCATCCACGAATAAATTGTGTGATAGATATATATACCTGCTGATCTTGATGGACCGACAACGATGCTCATCCACAGTCTTGCATATGTGCAAACTGAGGGTGTTCATGGCTAAGATAAATGTAATTGGAGCAAGTGGGCATCCCTGGCGGAGTCCTCTTTCAGCAAGGAAATATGGGGATGGAATGCCATTGATATTAATGGCATAGTTAACGCTTTCAATACAAGCCATGATCCAATTAATCATCTCAAGCTGCAAGCCAATTTTCGCCAGAAGACATCGGATGAATCCCCAGTCTATACAATCATAGGCTTTTTGTAGGTCTATCTTAAGGATAGCCGCATCGATGTCCTTGGAGAACATGGAGTATATACATTCCTGGGTATAAGCCACAACGTCTAAAATGTTACGACCCATAAGAAATGCATGTTGGTCTTTTGATAGGTGGGAAGCCAAGGTGCCCTTTATACGTTCAACAATGATCTTTGATATAATCTTGAATGATATATTGCACAAGGAGATCGGTCTGAAGTCATGAAAAGAGTCCGCAACCCTCTTTTTTGGGATGAGAGCGATCAGAGTGGATGATATGTGTGGATGAATGCGCCCAGTGATTCGGGAATCCTCAATCATCTAAATGAGATCATTCTTGATGATGTCGAAGAAATGGATAAAAAATTCTTTAGTCTAGCCATCAGGGCCAGGACATTTGTCTTTTTGCTGAATGCCTTGAGGATTCCATAGAGCTCTTTCTCAGTGATCGGCTGATATATAGATTCATTTGTAGCATCATCAAACATAGTAGGAAACAATTCAATGCCCCATAGGATGTCTTGAATGGCACATCCCTTCCCCCTACAATATTGTTGCCTGAAATGGTTGAGAGCAACATCTGTTATCTCTTGTTGTGAATAGAGGAAACCCCCGTTCCCGTCGCAGATCCTCCAAATAGCATTCTTTTCTCTTCTGTGATTGGCGAATCTATGAAAAAATTTAGTGTTCTGATCCCCCTCTTTGAGCCATAGTGCTCTGCTTTTTATCCGCCATGTGGATTCCTCCTGTTTTAGAAAATGAAGTTTAAGACGGGAAAGCTCTTCGATACGACGCCTGGATTCAAATGAGAGGGAATTAGGATCAATGGAGTTGAATATGTGATCCAGTTCGAATTGAATTTTCTGAAGAGATAGCCGATCCCGCTTCCTTTTATCCTGTTTCCAAACCTTTACTTTAGATCGAACATATTCCATCCGCTCTCTGAAAGTGGGAGGAGAGGAGTTTCCATTGAGTACAGAGACCATCCATGCATTTGATACAATGTGATTTAGAGCCGGATCTTCCAAGAAGGTCCGATTGAATTTAAATGGATAATGTTGACTGAACCACTTATGCCGCCATTGAACAAATATGGGCCGGTGGTCCGATATGAATTCATTGCCAATAGAGAGATAGGGCATACCCATAGCATCAATAATGTCTGCATGAATAATAACACGGTCGATGCGTTTTGCTATGTAAGCACGACCGGACCGGCCATTGTCCCATGTGTGCGTCAATACCGATGGAGCAACATCAATAAAATTCCTGATTAATAGGTGGTTCTTTATGAAATCAGCGAGCGGGTCCATCTTCCTGCCACCACCCCAAACTTCATCAGGACATAATGTAAAGTTTAGGTCACCCGCAAATCATCAGGCTCTTAATCTCACATAGATCAGATGTGAAGAACCTATCCCAGAAAGGAAATCTATGAAGATATGGAACGTATGTATTAAGAACAATGATGGGGAGACCATTCCCACGGAAAATAGCAGAGATCAAAATGCCAGCAAAACATTTATATGACTTGGCACGAATCCATTGTGGATCCCACAAGACAGCGAGCCCCCCAAAAAGACCAGTAGCATCAATAGCCACCATATACCATGAAGGGAACATTTTACGGAAATATGAGATGGAGGATTGCCTGCCATGCATAGTCTCTTGGATGAGAATAATTTTCGGTCGAGCAGTGAAGAAGACGTGTTTTAGTGCAAGAAATTTAGGACCTACACCGAGCCCCCGTATATTCATGGATACAATATCCATCATTTTTTAGATTGACCAGCCGCGTCTGCTCTAAGGGGCTGAGACTGAGATGAGGACATATCATATATAGGGACATCCACCAGAGATAAGTTGCGAACCCCGCACTCAGGTATATGTGATCTCCCTCGGAAATGACGAGAGCCACCCCGAGATTTTTTCCGAACGGTGATATTCTTTGCAGACGCCGGGCTGATGGTGGGGGAGGCACGACCAGATGGCTTATGAATAGTGAGGGGTTCTAATTCCAAGGATTTTTTACGGAGAAGGAGGTCGATGTCACTATCGAGAAGGTTGACAGGGGATGAAGAAGGAGAGTTGGTAGGAGTATAAGCAATGATAGGTTCTTTCCCCTTAGATGACGATGGATGTATAGAGCGAGAGGGCGAGGAGGATGATATGAAAATGGGTAGGGAGCCCATAGAGAGATCTCTGAGTTGTATAGGAGAGGGATATCAGATAGCAGGGTCGTCCCTCGGCTACGGGATAAAGTCACAAGGATGAAATGACGGATTCATCGGTGGGGGACAGTCATGTGCAACCCGCCCCACATCGGTTCTGACAGGAGATTGAGATGGAAGCCGTTCAGAAAGACTCGAAGAAATAGTCAAGGGATGAATAGAGTCAATCGGCTACTGCTTATGTAACAAATCTGTGACAGGAAAATTCTTAGATGATGATTTCTTATGATGAGAAATCCTGCGATTGAGAGCAAACTTCCTAGGACATTTATCGATGAGATGACCAGTCCTGTGACAAGCGGCACAGCGAAATGGAATACCCCAGAAATCTAAACGCTGGGAGATCCTCAAGCCACGCCAAGAAATCTCAATATGTTTCGGGTAACCGCCCCTGTAGGCCTGTTCAATAAGGATCCATGCAATCCTCTTATCTTTCTCGCCGATACACCATGGATCAACATATATAAACCGTCCGATAGAATTACCAATGATCTCAAGAATCTCTTTGGACCACATCTCCAAAGGCAGATTCAGAATTTTTACCCAGATCAGGTTATGAGATGGCGTGTTTTTTAAAGGATCATAACCAATGTACCAGCGGTGGAGGGCAAGAA
The DNA here is from genome assembly GCA_000404065.3 of Pinus taeda. NCBI lineage: Eukaryota > Viridiplantae > Streptophyta > Pinopsida > Pinales > Pinaceae > Pinus > Pinus taeda. The sequence continues at coordinate 7,879 of APFE030705945.1, forward strand.
AACTCCTTTTATAGACCCGTGGACCCCTGAGGATAGCATCAGTATCAGCGACATCGAGGAAGTGAAAGAAGTACCAGTCCTTCATGAGGTGGGAAATGATAGGTGTATAACCAATCATTGGCTTCCAATGGGCCGCAATCCATTTCCGCATCTCCTCGTCACCCATCTCAGGAAAATGCCAGCGACTAATGAGAGCAAGATTCTATAGGCTGTCAATTCTCTCAGAGAGATGTGGATTATCCAGGTCAATGGCAGGAGGGGGGGCCGAGGACTTGGCCGGAACCCGTGATTTGTTATATTGTAAATGGGACCCAGATGCGCCATGGTGAGTCTAAGCCCGCGAACATCCCACACCCTGGGCAACATGAGAGCCATGAAAGGACGGGTGGATAGCCGAGCGCTCCATGGTGGATCTCCATCCATCCACGTGTCTATCCGAGACCCATGACTTCTCGGCCATGATCGTGGCCTGTATCATCGCCTCCGTGGCAGATGAGTCAGATGCACCAGCCATCTAAAATGACGTAGGCAGAACTGGGAAGGTAAACGGTTAGGGCGCTTTACAAAAAGGAGAAATAACGAGTAGGAATGGAGTACATGTAATATAAGATAGGATGTCAGAAGACCAGAGATAGATAAATCCTGGATAATAAAACCCAGATAGAAAAGTAAGCCTCGATCAAGATCGACCATATGGAGAATTATACGGCCGTGAAGACTCGAGAAGAAAAGTATGGCCGAAACTGACAAAACGCCAAGTTACATGACAAAGAGGACGAAATGACAAATATCGATGCGGAAAGATGACGATATGCCGCCAGCAAATAGGCCCAAATATGGAAGAATCCAGATGAAAAGTACACCATCGCCCTCCATAAGGACAAGATGAGGATGTCCGATACAATCCCTATAGATCGATAACATTAATGGGCATCTGGGCTATGGGATCCGGCCACCGGAAAAACTACGTAATGGAAAAAGACGACGGAGAGAAGAACGGTGAATGGTCGAGACCAGAATGGGAGCGGAGTCGAGACAGAGCCGAAGTTACCAGCTAGGAGGAGGAATCCCCGTGACAGTCTATGCAGCAACAATATATATTAAAAATACACCACCATGCTTCAATTCTGAAACGGATATCTGTACACAGCTTGTATATGCGAAAGAAGCCTCTAAGAGATTGGTATATAGCAGAAAGCATATTAGCAAAAAAGGGAAAAGCCCCTCCAGACAATATAGGAAAGAAGGATGCCCAAAAATATGATGACCAGGATGTACAGGAGCCTAAATGCCGCGAGAACAAAGCAAAACCATATAGAAATCATAACCATATATGAGCAACCGAAAAGAATCATATTAAAACATAGAACCAAAGGAAGATATCATAATCTATCAACGCATGGAAACATCATTTGGAAAAACCCATAAAACTTATCTAGTGAACATTATAATGGTGCAAAAACTAATAGCGATGCATACCTAGATAACGACACGACGAGGAAGAAAAGATCCTCTACCGCCAGCAAATACCAATCCAGGAGATGTATGAAGGATTAAGCCAAAAACAAAAGATGCAGAATGAAAAAGATGGGGTACCAGGAGCACCGATATGCATGGGTCTCACGATGAAGTTACAGAGGATGTTGGACCCTGCGCCAATAGGCGCAAGGAGGAAACCGAAGAAAACTGATAGCTATGGAGAAGTCTGGTATATGAAAGATGGAGTTCGAGTAGGGAGTGAGGTATGTGTCGGAAGAGGGAATGGCATGCAAAAACAAGCATCGACAGGAAGACACGTCGAAGCAAATGGTGTTCACGAAGTCATCAGGAGAATATATGACTTACCCAAAGTGTATGAAAGCATACAAGAGGACTCCATAGATGTAGAGCCTAGATAGGTAGGCCAGACAGCAGTCGCGCCCTGGTTGGTTGCTGAAACGACAGCTTCCTCGGCGTTGTATCCGGTAGCTTCACCTCCCTTGTATATGTTTGTTTTTCACATTTGGAAGGGTACTTGCCTTTTAAGTTATGATTGTATCAATGACTTGGGCACATTTCTCTCATTGTGAATTTATAAAAAAATTATATTGTTTTTATGATCCAAAATTGTTTGAGTGATAACATTTCAATATTAATTTGTTTAAAAATATTTCTTTAAATTAGCATAAAGGCATGAATAAATTATGCAAGGCTAGAAGGAGAAAAAAAAAAATTAAAAAAAATTAGTAATAGTGGGTAATTTGCTCAATTATTTAATTTAGTTTCTTCATGAAAGGTAAGTAAGACGTGAAGGTATGCATGAGGAGGATGAGGGATTTTTGGGTGAAAGGTAAGTGAGATGGGAAGGTGTGCAATATGTAAAGGTATGTAATGTAATTTTTAACATCAATTTTGATATTAATTTTTTTTATAAATATTAGTTTAGATTTTTTTTAATTCATTGATTTATTAAATATTTAGAATTGATATTAAAATTTTATAAATAACTAGTTTAGATTTATTTTTAATTTAACTATTTATCAAGTATATAGAGGGATCAAATCTTTTATAGAGTTAAGAGGGGTTTTAGGTTGGTTTAATTTCCCCTTTTAAATAGGCTATATTCCACATGAATACATGGGTTTTCTTTTATTTTTATTGTTATTTTTTTTATAAGATTATTTTATTTTGTTATTTTTTTTAGCAAGTTAAAACATTTGCATTAGATTATATTATATTAAAATATCTCTACCATAATGTGTTTGCGTCTCTTAGTACAATTACATTACCTTACACATCTTTATCTCTACCATAATATATTATAATTACAATTACATTACATTACACATCTTTACCCTAATTAAATTAGAAAGCCTCTCCATATAACAAAACACATATACAAATTTAAATTATAAATATAAATAATTACATAAAATCATATTTTATTAATATTTTTACAAAATTTTAACACTAATTTACAACTTCAAATCCATGACCCAAATTCATAAACCTCAAATCCAAGTCCCAAAGTGGTCCAAATGCTTGTAGTCCACTTTCTTTATTGATATCTATTTTTAGTTTAATTTAATTTAATCTTTTTTATATATCTATTGGTACATGGTTTAGAAGTTTTGTAAATATTTTCACAAGAATAATATTTGTAATTGAAAATTAGTATTACAGTGATATATTTTCAAGGTAAAATTTCATTCTATTTCTATATACACAATCTTTTTGTGGTGATAATTATAATTAATAAGATTAAAATGTATATAGATAAATGAATATTATGAATATTAAAATATTTTTGAAAGTTACAATAATACATTAATATAAATTATTATGGATATTTTATTGGAATAGTTCATCCTAATAAATCTGATAAAATTATTATAATTTTTTTGTTATATATCTAGGGGGTAATATGGGGTACAAAGGGAGGTACCCAAGGTAATAATGTTTAATGGGATGGGCCATAGTAATAAATAAGGTGGTTAACCCATATCATGTAAGGGACCACAAGTAGTTAATAATAATGTAATGGGCCCATGGTATTAGTCGATGGTATGAGGAAACCATGGTAATGATCCATGGTATTGTATGTATGAGGCCTATATAGAGGCTAGAGACTCCACATGAAGGGAATTGTGTCAAGGAAGTATTGAATGAACATGCATATGGCTTGTGGAGTGTTCTCCTTCCTTAAGGTGTGAATGTATGGTGTTGCCCTACCTTAAGGGTTTGATCAATAAAGTGAATCATTTCTATCTATTTCTATCTTCTTATTTCTTGGGTATAATTGTTATTATCTTATATTTCTGAGTTAGATCTATAACAAGTGGTATTAGAGCTATAACAAGTGGTATCAGAGCTATATTTTCATATCAGATCTATAACAAGTGGTATCAGAGCTATACCAAGTGGTATCAGAGCTACAACAAGTGGTATCATAGCTATAACAAGTGGTATCAGAGCTATATTTTCATATCAGATCTATAACATTTTTACTATTTCCTACTAAATTAATTCAATTAGTTGAATGTTAGAAATAGAAATACACACACTATGCATGATAGACACAAATATTTTTTATGGGAAATCCATACGAGAAAAACCTAGCTAGAAGGTGAGGTTGCTCTACATGTTTTTCTTTGGTATGAAAAATGTCCAAGTACAAAGAAGATATATTCTCTCTAGAGTTACCTAATACTTATGGCCTATAAGGTTTGTTACAAAATCTAACCCCTTCTATTTTTCTCTCTTACTTCTCACTCTCGTTTCCTCTACTCAACTATGGAACAAAATATATTCACATAGAATGGAACCCCTACTCCTTCTAATGGAAAAATATTTAACATAGTTTGATAGCTAACTAGGGGTAAGGTTTGACTCTCTCAACCCTCAACTAGAGTTACAAGTTTGAACCTTCTAGAAGGCTTTTTCAAATTACACATGCGGGTAACCTCATATCCATGAGTCACAAGGTGTTGGTGTGTCATCCACTCATACCATGGTGGTCAACATAGTAGGTAAACTTGCAAAGGGCATAACTTTTGCATACAATTGATGTAATTTCTGCACCGTTTGAAAGGTATTTGCGTATAAAACAACATCTCAGGGTATTTGAGAAAGGAACCTAGACCTTCTTCTTTGGAACATGTACCTTCCCCTTTGAAGCCTGCACCTGCTTCTCTAGAACCTGCACTTGGTCCTCCCGCCTTTTCTTCCCATGATTTATAGGCTTGCCCGTCATATTGTATAGACCATTCTCTCTAAATCCAAGTACAATACCCGCAGAGTTAGATCCTATGGGCCTAAGTATTTCCTTCCCATCCTAGAATAAGACCTCAAACCCCTTCTTCTCGATCATCGAGACATATATTACGCTATATCTAAGTCTTGGTACAAACAATACATCCTAGACCTGCATCACCCATCATGTCTCCATCCAGAATGACACGACTCCCGATCCTTAGATCTCCTTCTAACTCTTGTTGTCCAACACCGTGTGCAACTTTGAGTCCCATTTAGCTAAAGTCTCGAAAACCTCCTATGACTGTCATATGTTTCGACGCACCACTATCCACATACCATACATCCTCATCGATAGTATCTTGCGAGAAATGAGAGATCATGGAAAATTCCTCCTCATCCAACCTCCAGGTGAGATCATCTATCTAAGAAGAGGTGGAAACACCGATGACCTTCTTCACTTTCTTCTTCTCATCATATCCCTTCTTCATCAGACATCTTGATGAAAAATGACCCATCTCGCCACAGTTTAAACACTTGAATTTACGCAAGTCCTTCTTGTACTTACCCTTCATTCATGCTACAAGTTCCATGTCATCACCTGAAGCCCTCTTCTTTGGATGAAGATCCTCATCTCGCAACTCTTCTTGAATGAAGTCATCCCATAGCCTATTCCAATCTAGAAACTTCTCTCCGGAATTGATCCCCTTAATGAAGGGCTTCCATTCCTTAGTGAACCCTTTCAAAGCAATCCTCACCATATCAGAATCTGAAATAGCCACACTAATGACAACAAGCTCATCTTTGACCTGAGACAATCTCATCAGATATGAAGTTACTCCTTCACCCTGTATCATCTTGGTGGACTTCAAATTATCCTCCAATACTAGTACCCAGTTCTCGTTCTTATTCTGGAACAAATTTTAAAGAGCCATCCACATCTCATGTGCAGTGTTCTTCCAGGAAAAATGAGGTATTAGGGGATCCTTCACACCATCAAGGATGTTCAATCTCGCCCTCGTATCCAAAACCTCATACACTTCTAGATCCTTTGTGTCAGTTGGCTTCTAGATGGCCTTCTCAAAAAACTCCCAGATCCTGTTCACCTGCAAGACCAACTTGATACTTTCCTTCCATGGACTGTAGTTGGACAACCCCTCCAACCTGTCTTCATACCGGAGACCAACCTGTAACTTTGACATTGTCACCTACAATGTGACCAAATCCCTCTTAAGTTGTACTTCGATGTGCACACTCTGATTCACTGTCTTTCAATGATAGCTCAAACATGCTCTTATAACATGTTGAATTTCCACGACCTTGGGTCTAGGTTAGAATCTTAGAATCTCTGACGCTATCAAACCAAGAATCTCAACAGAACTACTTTGTACAATGGAACAATATACAACAATAAATCACACATGCACGAGTATAGACAACTTTTTACAAAATATTGTATAAATATGTACAACAACCCAATCTTCATTATATTAGACCAAGTAATACAACCGTCTAGGGTTCCCATACAAGGGATACAATATACAATGTCAATCTCATTGTAGTCTCTATGTCATATCTCGTCCGACCTGTCCTTCGCTTCCATTCTTCTCTCTAGCTGCCCCTTATTCCATAAAAGGACAACACACAGAGTCTCCAGGAGGGCTGCTACCTATCACTGGTGCAAGTCACTTATGCTACAATGAACATAGGCTGATCCAATATGCTCTTCTAGGTTGACCAACAACTGAGCTCAAATTTTCCTTCTAGTAGCTTCTTTCGTCCATCAAAGAGCTACACATAGGCTTAACAACTTCACCCAACCTTCAGCTATCAAGCTCTCGTTATGACTTCTTGTCAAGGGATACTTTGGGTCATCAACACACTACTCTCCACTAGTTCAATGATGCCAAATACAATTACTGTAAGATATACTCCTAAGAAAGGCTTCTATCCCTCCAAGTTAGCCTCTCTAATTGGCTCCCATAGGCTACATATAATTCTCATCCAAACTGATCTAAACAAGGACCAACACAAGGAAAAAAATAAGTGAAACATACCCTTTGATTGTTGTTCCAAACTGAAGTGAAGTGTTGTTGATGAGGCTATCTGGTTAGGGATTCTCACAACCACCTGTGAGTTCACTATTCCACCTTCTAACTGCCTCTCACAACTATTGTCGTTCTGTATTTTTGAGGTTGAGGGAGTGTTGTGCTACTCAACAACCCCCCCATTTATTAGTCTAATGGTTATTTTGTTAATCAATAAATGGGGACCCTTTATAAAAAAACTCTCCAAGAAAAAATTTAGCATTTAGACGCTTTCCTTTGAACTTTTAGGAATAAATCAGGATATCGAGTCAAAACCCTTTAAAACTAGCAATTCCCGCCTTTTCGCATATCGCTGGACCAAGTGCGTTGAAGAGTTAGTTAACAAACGAAATCTGTGAATTGTGATAAAATGAATCACCACATTTGACTTAGACTTCATTAGACTTTTCATTAAAAAACTAAGAGTTAAGGCATTTCCTATAAGTAAAGCGCTTATCGCAATCACATATTGACGTACACAAAGGACGCAACTCGCAAAGCATGTTGTAACATGCGAAATGCGATATTGCGATATAACGACTCAACCTCATCGCATCGCATCAATTTATTTAAAGAGTCCAATCTTACGAAATGTGCGAGCTTCCGAAATGCGATAAAGCTCGGACCCAATAAAAGCAAATGTTATAAATTGAGAGTTAAGTCCGCTACATAGTGAAAAGCCACTTTAAGAAGTAATTACTCCTTCAAGCAAACTATGCTCCAAACGGTAAAGGATACCCCGCTTATCTCGCATCCCGCAAAATTCTAAAGAACTTTGAGAAAGCGCACAATCAAATATGTGATAATGCGATATTGCATCGCAATCGCAAAATCGACATTCTTGCAGTTAAAACCCGCCACCTTAAATTTCCTTCCCGTTTTTGATGCGGTAATTTAATAAGTAATAAAAGCAATGATAAGGAGCCTTAGTGGCTATTTAATGAGTTTAATGGCATTTATGTTAAGGAGCGGCTCGACACGATACGATATATTTTCTTCTCCGTTCTGAATAATAGCTCCTATCTTGTCACCTTTTTGGGATTCACTGTATCATTTATTCTCACTATCATTCTCGTTCGTGTTTATCTGATAACTTTCGCTTTGCTCCATTTCAGGAAAACTCCACAGAGAACATCGTTAGAAACAATGGGGAAGAAAGGGAAGGGAACTACATCTGAGAAATCAGAAATGGTGTCGCTTTTCTCTGATACTACATGCAACAGAGATGGAGGAACTACGACATGGGAGGCCATGTACAACTTGATAGAAGAAGAGCAGCCCAGGCCACTGGTAATAAAGGCCATGGAAGATGCTCAGGAGTCCTCTAATGCCTCCTATTTCGAAACAACATGTTCTTTCCTGCACCACATAGCTGCATGACCGAAAATAATCCAATACACGGACATGGTAAAATGGGTAATTGACGAGGTAGACATCACAGATTGAACATTCAAGAATCACAAGCAAGAGGTCATGGGGCCCTTCTCAGCAGACAACCTACGACTAATGTACCAATTACCTGAGCCGCAAAATTTCTACAACAAACAGTTCCTTGAGCAGTTTGCTAAAGAAAATGAGGACCCGTCAAACATCACACATACCTGGAAATCAAGCGAGGGCAAGCTCAAATGGGATAAAACTGGTATGTACTCCACGACATCCATTTCTCCCCCCCATATTTTTGCAACAACAATGATATGTAGGTTATTCGGTAGACCCAATAGCACCAAGTTTTCCATGGATTGGCTCCCATTGATAGATGCAGTAGTGAATGCAACAATAATGAATTGGGCTCAAATTTTATCAGATAATTTGGCAAAATCCATTATAGAATATAGAAGAAAAAGAAGTTCCTCTTTAAGGGTTTATCCCCCGTTTTTCACGAGTGCTTTTGTTATGGATGAAATCTGTGTTTGACAACCCTATTATTCTAAGAGGGAGGGGGAAGATTATTTATATTATCATTATATTTCTTATAAGTATATATTATTTTTAATTTGTTGCATCATATTCATAATTATTTTATCATTATTATTATTATTATTTATTTTTTTCTGTTAGTTTTATTATTTATAACCATTATTATGTTTCAAATTAGGAGTATTAAAACTGCAATCGTTTTTATTAATAACTAATATTATTATTCTTATATTATTATTAAAACTATAATCATTTTTAGAAACCTTATTATTATTATTATTACTTAAAAATATTTTAGTCTTATTGTGTTTCCCTATACCCATCTTTTCTAAATACTAATCACCATCTAGATTTTTATAAGGGTTGGACATACCTGCGTAAATGTCCTCAACTGAACCACACAATGGCTCGCTGGTGATCAGACCCGGATTAGGCGAGGCCGACCTTGTATAAAGATTGAATGATGAGGAGATCTAGTTGCTGGTATCTGTGCAAAGGACAGGGTGATCGTAGGAGAGGGGTTCACAGTAAGGAGACGATGACACGATCATGGGAGGGATCACTTGGACTGAGCTATCAGAGTTGTGTGAGTGAGAAACACTGCGCTCAGGAGAAGAAATCCCATTCAAATGGAGGAGGGCAGGCTGAGAAGTGCTGTCCGAATGGAGGAGGGAGGAATGAGAGCGCTCATTCGAATGGAGCAGGGTAGACTCTACAAATGTCCCTATCGAGCAAGGTAATGAACCGCCAGCTGAGGGACAGGCAAGACCGCAGGAAGGGTGACTGGATCCTGAAATGTCGATAATCTAAGGTGAGCAGGTCTCTATGACAGTCTTTGAAGACACAATCGTATCTGTAGGCGGGTGGGTAGCTCCAGACAGATTGAAAACCCAGGTCTGAATGGAAGCCCACTGATTAGTCGAAATCCAGCTAAAATTATCCACTGAAGGTGAAGGGCTCTCGAAAGCAAAAGATTTTTGGATCAATTTCTAAAATTTTGAAGCTTGTTTCTGCCTCCAGAGATCTTCCATCCGCATGCATTTAAGAGTAGAACATGCATCAATTCTGGTCCATAGGGCGGCGGAAATCAAGCCCGAAAGTTCCAAATCAAAATTCAAAAGATTTAGAGATAGCAGATCTAGGGTTTTCCTAACTCTGCTAATCTCAGATCTCAATGATGCTAAACTGCCTTTCAGAAAGACTTGACGGTTCTGAGGAGTGTGGAGGTGATTATTAATTTGGGCAAAAACCGGGATAGTGGAGGAATCTCTGCATCTTTTAAGAAACACCAGATTTGACTTCAACTTCGAAACCTGCAAGCGTGTCCGTTCAAAATGATGAACCTTGGTTGTAGTGGCTCTTCTCAAATGCTTCTGACTTGTTTCTTAAGAATGCTACTCATGTCAATCTAGAATACTCATCAATTACCAACATGAAGTATCTCTCCTCCAGGTTCTTCTATTCTGGAAGAACCACAAAAATCCATATGTACTAATTGCAGAGGCTTACTACTTGTCCACTTATCTTTGATCTTGAATGAAGTTCAAACTTGTTTGCCCATTTTGCATGATTTTCAAACATGATTTTGAGGTTTCATTATCTTTGGTAGATGTCTAAATTATCTCTTTTTACTAAGCCCGATGACATGATAAAAATTGAGATGCCCCCAACCTATTGTGCCACATCCATGACTCATCCTGTTTGCTCATGAAACACTCATTATCTTCCTTTAAAACATACACATTTGTTTTTATGTTTGGACTCCTTTAGTGAGAGTTTTCCTTGTAGTAGTTGATCTTATCCCACAAATCTAAGCTCTGAATATAACATCATAACCACTGTCACACATATGACTAACACTTAGCAAATTATGCTTTAGTCCTTCACTAAACAATACATCTTGAGCTTCTCCTCTGCCATTGTTCAAACTGAATATACCCTCTCATTTAATTCTTCCTGATCCATCTCTTTTGAATGTGAAATTCCCTGTTTTATTTTCATCTAAAGTTAAGACCTTACTTTTATCCCCAGTCATATATCTAGAACAACCATAGTCCACATACCATTGACTATTCTAATTCTGATCATACAAGACTAAACCACACTTATTAGCTTTCTTTTCTTCCTTTTTCTTTCTCCACTGCATATGTTCTTCTGTCCTAAAATTTTCGTGAGGTTGTGACCTATAGTTTCTGAGATGACATTCGAATGACTTATGCCAAAAACTATGACAACAGTGACAGACAATGATATGAAAAAGTGGACCAAATGGATTCCTATCTAGATTCATGTTTGTTTTGATATTTGCAAATATATTGCTTACTTCACTTCTTTAGGTTTTCTCATTTCATTTCTTTTGACATAAGCTCTGCAATTTACAACTTTGTGTTCAATTTTTTTACACAAGTAACAATATCCATAGAAAAGGTTTCCATACCTTGAAATGGATAAAGGGTTGAGAATATAACCTCCTTGACATTTGATAACTATGTCTCTTGAATAAGTATGGTCTTTGTTAACTTATTGTATGATTTTACATTCTTTTTTTTGCTGCAGTTGACTGGAAATGGTTCTTTGTTTCTGCTCCTTAGACGCAATGTTGCCTTGTTGATTAGGTGTGTTGTTGACATCCTTATTCTCAGGTTGATGTGGATTGTCATTGTCTGCTTTGACAACTTTTACAAAACTAATGGTCCTTTTGTATTATGTATTCCTTTAAATAGATTCTCCTTCATAGCCTAACCCAAATTTCATAAGTGGAGATCTTTGAGCATTTGACATCACATCCAAATTTTAAAATTATTTTATATGTTGAAGGTTCATATTCAAATTAGTGTGGGATTTCTCTAACGTTATCCTCAGGGTTACTACTTCTTCTTCCAGTCTTTCACACTGCTTGCTTTTATCTTTTAATTGTTGTAGCAGAATGTCCTCCACCTTTTTGTCTTCTTCTAGTTCAACTTTTAATTGAATAAGCTCATATGAATTAGACTCTTCTTTTACATATTTTAACAAAAACAATTGTTTCTTATTCTTCTTTTTGAGTCTATCTATTTATTTTAGGGCACTAATTAACTCCCTCTCAAGGTCTACCTCACCTTCTTCACATTCATTATGTTCTTCTGTGAAGTTTTCTAAGACCATTGATATAAATTCGCTAACTCCATATTCATTAGAGGAATCACTGGAACTTTCAGATGCACTACTATCTTCTTGTGCATAGAATCTCTTCTTTTTGAATTTTTTCTCTTTCTGCATTTTATTAGACTTGTTTATTTTTTGTTCCTTTAAACTTATTTTATTCTTTCTTATATGGACTTTTTGAGGCATAGTGCTCCACTCTACTATATTTAAAGCATTTAATTGGAAGTTTCCCCTGATACTTAGTTCCTTCTTCAACCTTCTCATGAACTTCGCTTCTTCTTCATCTAAATTTGAACATGAGCCCTCCTGGTCTTTAATAGGTTTCTTGTTTTCTTCCAAAGTTGCATCATGTGTGGGTGTCTTTCCTTTTTCTATCCTCATTTCATATGCTATCAAGGAACCAAGTATTTGATCCCTTGTTAGTGTCTCAAAGTTGGTTGTTTATGCAATTGCTGATACCTTGCAATTAAACTTGGTAGGTAGAGATCTCAATATCTTTTGAACCACTAAAGCCTCTTTAATCTTCTCACCTAGTCCCATCATGACATTAACATTTCATCTACTATGAGGAAAAAATTGTCCATGTATTTGTCATCATTCATTTTTAAAGATTCAAATTGATCCGGATTTAAACAGGAACGCAACAAAATACAGAGATAACCATATACACAAAGATGCAGTGGAAATAATACTTCATTTCATTAATGGAAAATATTGAAATATGCTTACAACTAGAAATGGAAATAAACCAGCTAGGGCGATGGCAGCTTATCTATGAGAAGAGATGTGTGGCTACATGCCTCTGAATTGTTTCGAACTGTGTTACAATGAGGCTCGAAGGCCTATTTATTGTTGAGAAACAATGGAAAACCCTTCACATTCCAAAACCTACCCCTAGAAGATGAAACGCCAAATTGTGGGCCCCGTTTTGGGTAAATTTTTACATCAATTTCCCGGGGTCGTAACTTTGGCATACGATATCCGTTTGACGCGTATGATAGCTCGTTAGAAAGATCTATTCGAGAACTACCACTTTGGTAAGGACAACATTGGTCCATGGACCCATGTTGCCCCCAGATTTCCCAAAAAACGTCGTTTAGGGCCTCAAAACGACTCCGGAAGTTCAGGACCTGAAAAAATGCTAAAAATAGTAAACTATGCTATAATTTAGGAAATTGAAAAAGCTGAAAGAGACAATTGTGGGGGTCCAAATGGGATAGGTGGGTGGCCACCAACATCCACCTAGATCATTCCTCCCCCCTTAGGAAGCAATGGTCCCCATTGCG